>JAODTR010000018.1:7464970-7477459 GCA_025399935.1 Amblyopsis rosae
CCCCCCCCCCCCCCCCCCCCCCCTCTCTGCTCCCAAACATAAACACACACCTAACTAACACCTCCATGCCCCCCCCCCCATCCCGAACATAAACACACACCTAACACCCCCCCTCCCCATCCCGAACATAAACACACAACTAACACCACCATGCAAACCCCCCCCCCCCCAAACACACACCTAACCAGTATGTCTGCAGCCTCCCCCCCCACCACCACCGCCAACCGACCTCTCACGGGCAAACGTGAGAGCAGCCCCATAAGAGCAGCCGGTTAGAAAGATCAGAAAATAAAGAACTAAGAAGACATTCCCAGGTAGCGCCAGAGAGGAACTTGTAATGAACAATAAAAATGCAAACCTCCTTGCGTCTTTTGTTTATGATTATAACTAATAAACCTGCCAGAATTAACATTCACACTTCACGTAATGAGGTGAGGGGAAGTGGGGTGAGAGAGAGAGAGAGAGAGAGAGAGAGAGAGAGAGGGATGGTTGAGGGTTAAGGGAGACAGAGAAAGGGAGAGTATGAAAGGAAGAGAGAGAGAGATGGAGAGAGATGGAGAGAGAGAGAGGGAGGGGGAGAAAGAGGCAGGCCCAGATTCAGACCCATATTGACTGCTGTCGACCGCCCTCAGCTCCACTTTGCATTTAATACAGTACTCGGGGCCAAAGTGATTGTCAAATTATTTCCTTGTTGTGTGGAGAGATATTTGTAATTAATATTAAAATTAAGCATGCTGCTGAGGCCGGGTGGTGTGTTATTACATGCGCTGCTAACCGACGAAAGGCCCCCGCGCTCGCCCCGTCTCTCTCTCTCTCTCTCTCTCTCTCTCTCTCTCTCTCTCTCTCTCTCCTCACCTGTCTCTGCCCGTCTCCAGGCAGACAAACAAGCGTGTGCTTGTTTTTTTCTCTCCTCTCGACAACTATCCTATATACTCTGTCCCTTTGTAGGTCTGTGCCGTTTCAACGCCCCCGCCAACACCCCCACCTTCTCCTTCTTCTTCTTCATCTTCTTCATCTTCTTCTTCTTTCTCCTACAACACACACACACACACTCACACACGCATACACACACACACACACTCTCTCTCTTTACGGCATCAATTACAGGCTCGACACTACAGTTTATACGCTGGCTCTGGGGTGTCCCACCGGTTTTGGAGGAGAGCAGTTTAGCAACACACGCTGACCGTTTTTAAAATAAACACCTACTCGGTGAGCGTTGGGGTGGTGTGTGTGAGAGAGAACAAGCGAGAGAGAGAGAGAGAGAGAGAGAGAGAGAGGGGTGTGGGGGTGCTGAAAGAAATAAAGAAGGATTCAGCAGAGGAGTGAGTGAGAGTGAAAATAGAAAACGGAGGAGAGCGGGGGCCGCTCTAGGCCAAGACAATATGAGCAGGTGCGGCGGGGAAAATGAGCGTTATAAACAAGCCCGGGTCCTCGTAATTTATCATTAATCTGGGCGCCCGGGCGCTCGCAGGGCTCCGGCTTATTCTGCATGCTGATAGCCATGTCATATTTCTTATCGCACATTTGTTTATGCTTTTCCCCTTGTTCCTCTGCACAGACACTGGCTGCCATGGAATCGGCCATTACCACACTGGCATTTGGAGGAGGGAGGGGGTAGTGTGTGTGTGTTTGTGTTTGTGTGTGACGAGCAGAAAAAGATCATCCAATGAATGTGTCACTATGACGTGACTGGATAAAATCCAACTCAGAGAAATACAATAACAATGGTCATGCAGAGCTGCCATGTTAATAAAAAGAATACACAGTAATGCACTGAATGCCACCCCCAAAAAAGAGAGAGGTCCCTGACTTTCACAGTCTTTTTTGCTTTTATCAGAAGGGGGAGTGGGACATGGAACAGTTGTCGCTGTACGCGCTTCCGAAGTTCCTGGTTTTCCTGCGGTGTCTGAATTCCCCAAACTGAGACAGATTGCCATGGAAATCAGTTCAACTTTAAAGCGGCTCAGATGGGCATCAAATCTGTCCAAATGTTCTGTACATTTACAACATGCACCAGATTTAGCAATAATTTCTCATATTGGACTACTTCATTAAAAATGTTCCAACCATGTTTACTTGAATAATCAACCAACTAACTGTATCTAAAGAAACAACATGATCTACTTTGGAAAATTGTTCGAGAGGCCTTAATGTTTGAGTGACTATATCGACTGTTTATTTTTCATCAAAGTTTAGACGAGATTAGAATGTATTTTTTCCCTCCTTCCTCCGCATTTGAATTGGTAATATTGCTTCTTTGTTTACTCTGTGCAATTTACTAATGAAAAATATGTGCAGAAGTTATTGATTCATGACCGTAATTGTTTAATTATTAATCACTTTAGTCTTATATTAGCATTTTAAATGTAGCAGACAGCTTCAGAAAACTGAAATGCAGGTTCAAGTTAGTTGTTATTTGCTATCGGAGATTGCATCAAAGACAAAGTTGACTAAATGGGTGGGGTACATTAACTCCAGCTTGCCAGTTTGTTTCAAATGAACCAAACACCTAAAAAAGTGTTTAAATATAGGCATGATATCCGACATGCATCAGACATGTTCAATTTGAATTACATAGGAATATTCATTGTACATCTTGTGACATTATTTAATGCAAATGCGAAATATATGTAATAAATATGTATTAAACCTGATAAGTGCAGATATAATATCTATAAAAGGTATTTAAAAAAAGGACTAAGCTAAATAAAATGATAGAGTATCCAAATGTTGTCATTAACTAAAAATATGCCTTCGTTACGCAACTTACAGTTTCAAAATATGGTCAGGACAATAGTCTACTGTCAAACAACCACTATTTGACCCTTACTTGCATCCTGTGACAGATATTTCTCAACATTCTTATCTCTTATCAAATATCTTACTGTAATGTCAGCATGGTAATTAATGAGACACCAAACCGTATTCAGCAGCGATAACAGAAATTAAACTAAAATGAAAATTGCAAAAGCATTTACTTACACACACACACACACACACACACACACACACACACACACACAAAGTATAACATTGCCATGTTGTACATACTGTACAGTACACAATATTGATTAGAATGTTTAAATGTAATAATAATGTAGATAAATAGCTAGATAGATAGATAGATAGATAGATAGATAGATAGATAGATAGATAGATAAAATATTGTTTAAAAAAATAACACATATAAAACAACAGGAAATAAAAGTATAGTCTACATAATCAGACATGATAATAAACATTAACATTCTAGACAGAAACAGCGTGCCATTATTAAATAAAGGACACAAAATGGATGTCTATTATTCTATACTACATTGTAAATAAATATGTGCAGACCAGCCTGCCATATTTGAGCGCCACTCTGCATTGTCTGTGTCAAAGACCCAGGTGGGAGAGCAGGTGTGTCTTTCCGTGGCCAGTCCAAAACCATTAATGGATCAATTAAGTTGTAGGTGAATAAGAAGCCAGCTGCACCCTGCAAACACTTTACCAAATCAAATGAGATATATACCATATATGCTCCGCACTCATAGACACGCTGTAGATTTGTACGTTGTATATAAACACACACATAGGTACATGCACACATTACATACAGACACACTATTTAAATACAGACATATTGAGATACAGTTCCATTTCAAAATCATGTATACAATTGACCTTTCCTAAGCCCCGCCCCTTTTTGCATGTCCTCCAATAACAGTTGAATATTTTTATAATCTGACAGAACCTTCCCGTCAACTGTCTGTTTTGCTGTAATAGCTTTCTATGGCGTTTTGTCCTACCTAGTTACAGTAACTAGGTAGGACAAGTGAAAGGGGTGGAGCTTGGGAAAGGTCAAGCAAACGCACTCCCTGGCTGTCAATGTGTGTGTATTCCCTTTGTTTTAACCCCAGAAACGAAGCGCTGCTTAAGCTGTTACACCTCATTTGCATATTAAGAATGCACACATCACTGCTTTTGCCCACAGTTTTGAACAGCTCGTATAGAAGCTGGAATTAATTTCAATTTAATACACGCAGACACACTAAAGAATTGGTGATATCAGCAGTGTTTGGTAGACTACTTAATGACCTAGTTAGCAAACGGGTTAAGCAACACAAAAAGACGGGGGGTGTGGGTGGGGCGGGCAGCGTCAAAATAGACATAAGTGAGATAGACCCCTTCATTAATACGCTTATCATTGCACTTGTCTCCTTATCTTGCTCTTCCATGCTCTTCTCCATATTATAATTTATCTCAAATCAGTGAGATAAAATATCTCTTGTCATCTGTATCTTTGACTGTCTGCCCCAGAAAGAGGAAGCGATAGGAAATACAAAGTGGAAGGTCCTTGCGGGGAACAACATTTAATTTTTCTTTTTTTTGCTGGGAGAGTTCTGCTTTGAACTTGGTATGTTGTTAAATCCAATATGTGGCTGCCCCGAACTGGTGCCTACTTAAATGTTACAGTGGCTTTATGAAAGCCCATGAGATTCAAAGCTGTCCTGTTCCACAGTCTGTGTGGGCAAAGAGAACACTTGGAAACAAACACGCACACACACACACACACACACACACACACTTGTGCACGCATGCACAAACAAACAGGCAGACATGCAAATGAAGAGACATGCAGACAAACGAAACACGGGCTACCTGAGCTTTGATGTGAAGGACAGGATTGAATCTCTAGACGTGTGTTTGCATATTTTTACTTTTCTACCCAACGTTGGTTAAGTTTGTCATTTTGTCATACATATTTACCTACAGTATGGCACTTATGTGTGCAAGCGTGATGCCTGAGATTCATGCTCCATAGTGTGTTATTACACGGAGAGCGAGAGAGAGAGAGCTTGTCTTTTTCAAGGAACACCCTCAGAACTAATGTTCCACACCTGTGCACAGTGCAGCAGTCTTTATCGAGCATCACAGGTGCACCACATTAATTGTGGGAGAGACCATTTCTTTGGCAAGGGGTGTCCTCTCTCTGGCATGCATTCAATCACTCAATATTCACATCTGAACAGCTTTTAGCATTCAAGATATGAGGATGTGTTGTTCTCTCGCTGTCACGTTGTTTCAAAGCCTCTGTATGGACCATGTCATAATCATCACCCTGTTTCAAAGTAGTGATCAGTTCAATGCTAGTTTGGTATCGGGCCCAGAAAGATTATGCATTTGTGTGTAATTGTGTGTCAGTGCGTGTATGTGTGTGCGTGCACGGGTGTATTTGAGTGTAAATAAGGCACCCAGGCATGCCATTGCATGTGCGACTGATTACGCGTGTGTGTGTTTGTGGCACAACGCAAACGGCACACCTGCACGACCGCGAGGTCAAATGTGTGAGACTGCCCCCTCTGGTGACTCAATTACTGTACAAGGCACTAGCACACCTCCTCACCCATGCTCCTCTCCTCCCATCCACCCTAAGCCCCCCCTCGGTCAAGCGACGATTTACCTTTTTCCAAAGCACTCGTTCGACTTCTAACCCCCCGCTCACTCGCCCCCTTCCCCGCAACCCCGAACCTGAGCGAGCGACCACCTCTCCTGATTATCGCTCATCTCCATCTTCGGCTCTCGCACACCTCCTCCTCTGTCATCACTCCGATGTTTTCACATTTCCTCTCCCCCCGCTCTCCTCCCGAGGAGACGATTACGAGTGTCTGTCAATCAGTCCATTTAGTATGTGAGAGGCAAGGCAAAAAGACAATAACACATCACGGTGACTGAACGGAACATCCCTAAAGATATTTCTGTCGTAAAAGGCCTCTATGTTTTTTGCGCTTTACGCTTTAACCTCTCCCCCCCTCCCCCTTTACCCTCCAATTCTTTTTGCCTTTTCTGTTTCCAGAGGTCCAGTAATGAGTAACAAAGGGTCACTGGAGCATTACAGCTGCTCGCCCACACGTGCACTAATCCACGCCGCTCACGCCCGATTAGCCGTCCAATCGTAGGAGGTAGGGGAAGGAGTAAGAGACAATGGGCGCGAGAGGCATCGGCCCACTCCAAGATATATGGGCCAGGGGTGGCGGTTTGGCCTGCGCCCATCCGGGAGAAACAACTCTGAGCCCGTCCATTTGTTCTTTGAATTTAAACGGCGCGCCTGCATGCAGCGCCGCCGACGCCGCCGGAGAAGCGTGACACATTTTCTCCGTTCCCTTCCATCAACGGCCATTTTGATCCCCACAATTGACCTTCCATGGCATCATTTACAATGAGTCACATCACAGCCGCACAGTGTTGAAGCCGCACCACGCACGCACACACACACACACAGAGATAATGATCCTCTTTTTTTCCCTTCCGTACAATAACACACGCTTGGCGGAGCACACGCACACACACGTGCACTGCACACCGCACATGCACGCACTCACACACGGTTATGGATTGGCATGTGCGCACCCGCAGAATTACAGTGCACACTTGTAGGCATAATAGCTTTAACTAGACCAAATTGTGCACCCTTCATTTGTATGACTGTTTCGACCCACATTCTCCATAACACGCCCTTTGACAAAAAGGGGTCATTCCCCCCAGCAAAGAAAATGAAGACCAGTAGATATTGTTTGATTGGATTTTGCCTTTTCAAGGTTTCAGGATCATTACAGGAATTCATTTGAAGTGTTGCTGGAAATGAAACGGCGACCCTCTCCCTGCGTTTAATTATTCTAATACCGTGTCCTTTTTTTGCCCCCCCCCCCCCCATCTTTTTTTCTTTTTTTTGTCTGTCTGCCAGTGTGCCATTTCAAGAAATTAAAATCATTATGGCTTTTTTTTCCTTTCTTTTGAAATGAAACCAGGGTAGTGCAATATTGTCGCCCAGGAAGTTATTTTGTTTTACATTAACTCGTCACTTACTCCCTACCCCCAACCACCCACACCCGTACCCCCGACACACACACACACACACACTTTTTCTAAAAGTATCCCAAATAACCTTCTCCCTTCTCTCTGATGTTTTTTTTTTCCTTTTTCTTCAAACTCACTTTCACAGTTTTTCCATCACTTTGTCTCCTGCCTCTAACACCCCCCACCCCTCCCAAAACCCCCCTCCCCCATCCCCCAAAGTTAAAGACAAGCCAGCGTACTTGGTCCTCGACCAAACTGTGTTCGTTCCAACATTTCAATAAATTGAGTAAGGGAGGCATTAACGTTAATCACGGCGACCACATTGTGCTTTAGACACGTCGGTGGGATTATGGATTACTATTAGCTGGATGGAAACCGATTCTTTCATTTGAATATAGACTTCCTCGTCTTGCTAAAATTAAAAAGAGAACTAATACTTCTTGGACAATAATACGTCTTCTTGGACAAGGCTTTGCTTCTCTCTACTACCCACCCCACTCCCCCAAACCCCCCACTCACTTTCTCCCTTTCCTATAATCTTCCCGGGAACACCCAAGGAGCAGCGCGAATGACAGAAAAACCAGACAGTTCACATCACCATTTAAATCGCAGCCACATGAAGGTTATTGTTTCATTTAGCCAAATGATACCTCAGTAGCCGTTAATGAAAATGTCCCTCTCTAGGGCAGAGCACTAGTGTGCGTTGCTGAGTGTGGCCAGACACAACCGCCATTGGACGATAACGTGCATTCTGACCATTTTAATATGCGGAGAAAATGTTAAGCGGTGCCACAGAACATTTGTTGTTATTCTCCTCTATTCCAACAATTTTAAACTATTCTCTGCCTCTGCGTGTGGTTGTGTCTGTCAGTGTGTGCGTGCGTGCGTGTGTGCGTGCGTGCGTGCGTGCATGTGTGTGCACGTAAATGTGCAACAGCATGTGTGTGCAATATAGATTTTCGAGAAGCCGACTGTTATCGTGGTCATGGCGCAGACATGCGTAACAGATGGCCTGAGTTATGGCATCCATATCATCTTTTGTTCCACCTCCTTTCTTTTAACTGATGGAATGTCCTTCCTCTTTACACTATGCTGTTACAAGTGCTCCTTCTCCGTGGCGAGCTTCGGACCCTAAGTGCGTACGAGGTCAGAGAGCCATTAATATAGAACACAAGGGCTTCCAGCGTTACAGTGAGGGCTAAAGGTGCCTGTCTCCATTTAAACTTATTGTGCACTATCGATTTGACACCAGCACGGGGACTACAAACACGCATGCGCGCGCACACACATGCACACACACGCACACACATGCATTCATTTTAAAATGTACTTCATTACAAGGAAATAAAAGACAGTGGGATGATCAAGACATCCAAAATAATTAATTCCGTCAGTCGTTCCTTCATAATAAACCGCCTGTGTACTGCATAGCACAGAGTGGTTCTGAAACTGTGAGCCCTGTGGGGTTCACAAGATGCTTTTAAAATCTATTTAATTATCGTATTTGTCTTTTCTTTTTTCTTTTTTTTTTCAGTATTCTAATCTTGGTTGATTATCTTGCATACATGCATACATTTTCTATGCTGTTTATTGTTGTTTATACTCAGTGCTTAATTTGTAAATGATGAGGTCTCGCAACACTGAATGGTAACAAATCCGGCTTGTAATTTGGGGGGGAAGAGGTACACACTAAAAAGGTATCTTAAGTCCAATTCACATTGCCATAATTACTATGCTATTACGTACAAAACTACTAAATAACTATGTTTCCCTTCCATTAACTTTGCTATGACTCCAGCTAAATGCAGTGGAGGAGGTGCTTCAACTGTTATGCCTAACCTACTTGATAATCAAAAAGAAAATAGAAAAAGAAAGTATTTCTTGCCTTTACCGTTTTCTATTAATCACTGACTAGGAGAGCATGACGTGATGGTGTGGAATGCAGACAAAAGTGCAGATAATCACAATCAAGATTTCTTTGTTTTAGGAAGAATCAAACTTTAAAAAAATGTATTGTTTATATCCTACTGTATGAGTGAGCTAGAGAGGGTCGGTAAGTGCAACAAAATTGGTCCCGTGCAGATATACTTCATGTTGGTATGCTGTGACGTTGCTGCTTGCTACTGAGATAAGTGGTTTATTGCGATGAACCACTTCACAATGCGAGTCAGAGGTCACAATGTTTTGGGAATCACTGGTACAGTGTAGGGTGTAATTTCCAAACATAATTGAACATGACAGAAATAGTGCATTAACTTATTTGGCTTCGGTGATCTAGTTAGTGATCTAGATTTTTTTAATGTTTAACAATTGCATTGTGTGTGTCCCCCCCCCCCCAAATAAGTAAGCTTACTTTGTGCCAGTTACTGATTCCTTGTTTGTGAGAAATGCACTTGGCAAACACACACACACACACACACACACACACACAACAGCATTTCTAATTTTAAAAACTTTTGCGTCGAGACGGGAAAGTGTGCGTGAAGCTACATGGAGAGGTGCTGGCTAGCAAACCCCTGCTGTGTTCAGCGCACGCACACACACACATATGCACGCACACACACACCCACACACACACACACACACACTACAAGAAGGATTATAATAAATACAAATACGAATTCAAGCCTTCCATATGGACACACATCCATCAGGTTATTCTAGTTATTACATTACATGTGTCAGAACGCTATGTACATGACTGCAATGCATTCCATTTCTGCCTGTGGGTACTGTATCTCTACACCGTTTACAACAACATAAAAGCAACTACTCCTAAAACTACAGTACATGCTGTAAACATAAGTTGACTAACTACATGAAAACTACATACATTACTACTTATACTTATACGTGCATATTCACACACAAACATATACACTTGTAGTTAATTTTAAAATGTGTGTGTACATTATATACACTGTGAAAACTAAATATAACTCAGTGTGATAATCTTGTTTTCAGATTTAAAATCTAGTTAGACTTGTTTCTAATTTAAATGATGTCACTGGTGGATGGTATTGTGACGATGTGCTGCTTCTGTCCACATCATCATCCTCATCATCACCATCATCATCAGTAGCTGCAGCTCAGCTCAAATAGCACACTGTGAAGCAGCACACAATGCAACTATGGCCCCATCAGACTTGCCTGCAGGCCACAGACGCATGCAATCCAGTTCGCATGCAGTCGAAAACACCCTAACTATATGTATGTAACGTATGGGCATTGTGTGTGCGTGTGTGTGTGTGTGTGTGTGTGTGTGTGTACCCTTAAAACACGCGCACTCACACACACACACACACACACATACGTATGTATGGGCATTGTGTGTGCGTGTGTGTGTGTGTTCTGTGTACCTGCTCAACGGCAGCCTGTGCCAGACACCATCATAATGTTTGACAGGTGTACTGCACAGTAATGGTAACCAGGGATTTATGAGTGTGTCGCTCCTCTACTGTATATGCATGTGGGATAGTGCGTGTGACAGGCATATATTGCTTATATTTGTGTGTGTGTGTGTGTGTGTGTGGTGGACAAGGTAAGCCACAGCTGTGTTTTGTCTCCACCCTCACGCCTCCACCAACCTCCTGTCCTCCATTTCTGTTTCTCTTTCTCTCTCGCACACATATGCACACGCACACACACACACACACACACACACACACACACATTTCTCTGGCACCGAAGCTTAACTGACAGGCTGTCAGATGACGGCGAGCGCTCTCAGGCCCGGCTGGTTAATGTGTGTGTCACAGACACACCTGGCAGCCGCCGCCGAGACCCAACAGACCCGCGCGGTCGGAGGGAACCGCTCAGTCGGACCGCGCCGGGATCGGCGGCACTACGCAGCGGCAGCGATCGATCACGCGGCCGGCGTGAGCTGATTGGTCGACACAGTAGTATGGCAGACGTGTCAGTGGCAACATATATAACGGCTTGGATACGTCTCGTCAAGGCAACGGGTGGATTGGCGGGCGCATTTGTGCGTTCTCTCATGCCCGTTATTACTCCGAGTGTTGCCCTGCTCGCTTAAACGCACACACATTAGCACACAACACTGTCAACCTAAATGATACTGTTCGCCATCTTTCCATTTGCACTGCCTCCTCCCTTCTCCTCTCTCCTTCCTGTGCCTTAAATTATTCAGATCTCTCTACATTTGATTTAGCACGCCTCCTGTCTGCCATTCCACCCCGCCATACATACCCCCACCTTCATTTTTTTTTTTTTTTTTTAGTACATTCCATTATGTTGTACGACTTTAGACCTACTGGCTGGAAAATGACAATTATTTTGCTCCAGCAGCCTACTATTAGTGTGTGCTTGTGTGTGTGTGTGTGCGCTCGTGTGTATGTGTGTGGGGGGGGGGGGGTGTATTGTACTGTACAAATATACATAATATACATACAGAGTAAGGCAGAGGCACAAAGACACACACGCATACCTGCGTGCAAATGCATTAAATTACAGCATGTTTAGATCTACTGTACTGTAGCCAGGTAACTGCATAGAGTAAATGTATACAAGCAATGACGTTAGCACGTTGCACACACACGTACACACACGCACACACAATGCTCAACCAGATACATCCATACTGACACATAAACACACACAGTGACATAGAAACAGGTGGGCAAATCTTGGCAAGTACACACTGGGAAGTGAATAACCACATTACAGTACAGTGCGGTACACATCCACATCCACACAAACGCATGCTGTCATGAAGTCACTTTTTTGTATATATTTCACCTTGTCTTGTTCACCATATCTCAATTTACTTCTCTCACAAATTCACATACACACACACACACACACACACACACAACATGCATAATATCTGTGCTGCACAAGAAGAATGAACCTCAAGAAACCAGAAATATCTGTCACAGTAAAGTAATGCCTTTTAAATGTACCTTTAGCGCGGCGTGGCTAGTGAATTCAACCCATATCTAATGTTAGCTTGTTTGGCCTTTTCATCAATTCTCCATAAATATATATGAGCCACAGGGAAACATACAGGGGGCCTAATAGAAACGAATGAACTGCTCAACCATATATTTGCCGTGAGAGATATGCAGCTCGTGATTGGAAAGGGCATCCGCTATCTGCAATATTGATAATACTTTTCAAATTTCATCTGCTTTTGTTTGCGTTCTGTGGCCGCCTGTTTAAACATGGTGAGAATTGTAATGAGGCCAAACATTATCTCCACCCGGTTGTTCTGGCCTGAACATATAACTTTATCACTGAAATGATTCCCCTCCTTTTGGCTGTGTGGTAGCCTTTCCATTAGGGCTTGGCTATCTGACAGAACTTCAGCCAATCAACATCAGCGACACTCTGGACCACTTCTGGTGGCCAAACAGTTCCCCTAGCCTGTGGTGACATGCTGTTTCTGTGTGTGTGCGCGTGCGTGCGTGTGTGCGTGCATGCGTGCAGGCGTGCGTGCCACTGCTCATGTGTGAGTGAGTCGGTTAAAAGACTATGGTAGTTTCATTGGTGATAAAATATCACTGTGCACTACAGTTTGTGTTATTTGTCT
This sequence comes from Amblyopsis rosae, assembly GCA_025399935.1. Lineage (NCBI taxonomy): Eukaryota > Metazoa > Chordata > Actinopteri > Percopsiformes > Amblyopsidae > Amblyopsis > Amblyopsis rosae. The sequence continues at coordinate 7,477,365 of JAODTR010000018.1, forward strand.
ACATACAGTACACGAGAGAGAGAAAGAAAGTAGGGATGGTGAGAGAGAGATGGTGAGTGACAAGAAACTAGATGAATGATGTAACCTGCCCTATA
>JAODTR010000018.1:7581273-7600830 GCA_025399935.1 Amblyopsis rosae
AGACAGCGTCTTTGGCGAGCCTGTGTATTCACAGGGTCAAGAACAGAGAGAAGTAGACGGACGTCTTCTTTCCTGACACGTATGCCTCTCTCCAAACACTTTGTGTGCATAATGCCGTATCCATGAAAGCATCCAGGGCCTTCCAATTGGTCCACGATGAACTGGATTGCTTCCCCAATGTCGCTATATCTACGGCGGTGCAGACCTTGGGATTTAAGAATTCTTTTTAAATGTCTTAAGCTAATTATTATTCTATGCCATAAAAGTGCAGCTACTATTTCTTTATAGTGAATTCCTAAATTGAAATAAACGCTAATATGTTCTTCCCTGCCCATGATCTTTGAGTCAGTGTGCAAATGTTGTTGTGTGGGGTGGGAACCTAATTAGAAACAGGCACAATATCCTATTTTGTGCGCACAAATTAAAGAAACCATGTGCACAAATTCCTATATTGTGCGCACAATATAACAGTGCTCTTTTTGTTTCTTTCCATATGTGCTCTCCAGGGTTCTGTAGACTGGTGAATTTTACATTATTAATAAATCATTAAAAACATCTTTAATAAGTTTATGAATAAAATAAAATGTGAAATCAGGATATTTTGTCTAGAATGGCACGAAACAATGTCAATCAAACCATTCAAAAATGTCCTAAGTGCAAAAGTGGTATGTATAGGCCTACATATACATCGTACATTTGTGGTATTATAATTAATGCAACACAACAGAACATTTTTATCAATTGAATATCTTGGTGGCTTTGTACCTTCTCCAACCAATTCACATGTGTTTGTGTGAATAATAATCAATAATATTAAGGGACTACTTTTTAAGGGACCTGGATAAAGGATAGAGGGTTTAGAACCACTGGCTTAAAACAACGAGTGGAACAGGTGCAGCACAATAGACATGATTAAACAGACACGGGTGAAATTAACGAGACTGGGGAACACTGGGCAGGGAGTGACGGGCAAACAGGCTTGATATACAAGGTAAACACATGAAGTGACGAGACTAGCAGAGGATAGGGATCACGAAACATTACACATCTACATTAGGTCTGCGCTGTACCCTTGTCTTTTACTATTTTGGTCTGTGTATCTTTTGGCCAATCGATTTCTGTTCAAAGCAGGAAAACGATAATGGGTTTAATTAATTTTTTCCTGCTCTGAAACAATATATTAATGAGAAGTTGCTTAATTCTCATTTTCTGCTATATAAAACAATGTAATATTACATTTTCTGACTATGAAAAATGCAGGCCTGGGCAATTTTGTATCCAAAAGGTTTGTGCACCTGACATGCCAGAGGAATTGTTGTAACAAGTCCATTGGGGAGCCGTACATTGAAACTGTTTGTGAATGGCAGGTACTTTCAAAAGAATACTTGGCAGTTGATTGGATGAATCATCGGGTTGTTTTTGCTGCACACCTTAACCACAGCCGTATAACTATAAACACGACGCTGATTGGAAAGTGCAGTTTCTACTCGGATACATTTAAAATGATTCCGAGGTTTTCCAGAGTGATTCTCACGGCGAAATTATACTGAAGCCGTTGTGAGGCTGTTTGCCTGTGGATGGGATGCATGCAGGGCAGGAAATTAGCACAGAGTTTGAGAGCCCTTGCACAAGCTCATAGCCGTGAGTTCCATTTTTACACCCACGCACCACCTTACGGAGAGAGCGCACAAGCTGCCGTGTCATGTATGCACGCCATGGCCGAAGCAGTTTGTGCCCACCCTGCACCAAAAGGTGTTGAAGTTAACCCACTTATGGGGCTAAACAATTCCATATTGTGAAGTTCCACATCATCATGATCATGCTTAATAAATTGTAATTCATGATGATGTACTCACCTTAATTAAAAGCTGTAATAAAGACACGAGGTCATGCATGAAATACTTTGAAGTCATACTAATTCTTGATGATTCATGATATTTTAATGCATGAAGTAATGCAAAAATCATGTATTAATTCATGCATGTACCATTATTCTAAAGAGTTACCCTAGTGACATTACAATCCCTGAGTAACTTGCCAACACTGCTAACACTGCTTATAACTACATTGTGGCATTTGAAAGTATTGCACTAGACGAAATCAGGTCCTTCTGTCTCCAAGATTAGTGTCCAGCCTCTTGGGATAGTTTTGACAGTGACAGCTGACATTAGCAAAATTGCATCTTCCCATCTTCAAGTTAAGTTTGATTGCTGAATTCACAGCCTAAACCAACAGCATGGACGCATGTGTGTTTAACCCCACATGGCTGCAATTGGGTGTAGTTTTCTTAGCAAGGCAGGATGAAATGGAGGAGACTTTAGTTATTGTAGTATCTAACCACATAAATATGCATAACCAGCCGGCTTTGTACAATGTTCCTAATGATAACTGCAAACTACACATTTTCCCATCGCAAAACAACCGTTCTTGTCAAAAGATTGAGCGCAATTAATGTGCATACCTTTATTGTCACATTTAAAAAAAATATAATTAATGAATCAAAACGGAGGTGTTATTTTGACAGCCCTAATTTAAACTAAAACAAAAACAACTTCCTTCAAATGCATAGGGTGCTCGCTCAAAAGCTCCAGCCCCCAAATTGGGCACGCATTGTTGTCACGATGCACGGAGGTAGGATCCAAACGCGAGACACTTGATGAAAAAGTAAAGATGTTTATTCCAAAAACAGGCTTGGGGCAAAACGAAAGGAACATGGGGAACAACGCGACATGGACATTACAATCAACAATAACCGACCCAGGACAGGGGAAAACACTGGGGCTTAATACACGGGTAGACAAGACATGAAGACAGACATGATTACACAGACACGGGTGGAATTAACGAGACTGGGAAACACTGGGCAGGGAGTGACGGGCAAACAGGCTTGATATACAAGGTAAACACATGAAGCGACAAGACTAACACAGGACTGGGATCACAGAACATTACAATTGCTGGGATAGTGTTGTGGTCTGCACTCTGCACTACTTTGTTTTGTTTGAAGAAACACCAGATATTTTTTTAATGAACAACAGGTAGCTAGCCATCTGTGAGGAGATATTCTATGAATTTGACATTCATATAGAAAACAAATGTAAGATTAATGACAGATGTGTGTACAGTATGAACGCATGTAGAGAACATTCATTCATGCTCAGTGTTAATCTGCTTTATGATTTATGAAAACTGGAACAGATGAGTGAGATATTGTTTGATTTACGTCTGCTGGTCACGCTACATCTGATGGCTTACAGATATCTGGAAGTTTGACAGCTCTAGTCAAAACTCTTAGATCGATATGGAGCGCCAAAACTAGACCTGCATCCACATCAAACTGGGAACACTGGGACTAGGTCCTGGCAGGAGCATAGCTCTGAATGTTTTCTTTTTCTAAAGCTGGCAGCTTGAAGCTGCTGATTGTTGATGTGACCTTTAACATTCCCTATGAGCACACATGCATGCACACACACATACCGGACAAAAGTCTCTATGTCTGTGTTCTCTGTTTCGGATCGCGAGAAGTGCGGTTTGATTGGCTGACTGTTGGAGGCATCCCATAACCGTAATCATGGTGATCATGACCATGGGAGGCTGGCAAGCTGCTGTCCACAGGGTCCGAGTGGGGAAAGGACAGCCAATAGCAAGAGAGCTCTCGAAAAGGTGAAAGGTCACCATGTGAAGGCAGTAATCTGCTGCATATTGAAACCATCAGCACTGCCATAAAAATGATCATATTTCACTTTTAGGATAATTCTTCGTGGTTTCTGTGAATTTTAGCACTATGCAGGTGGTTGCTGGTTTGACGCCCCAATTCCTTGAATAGAGTATCCTACTGTTGGACAGGAGAGAGGAGAAGAGAGGAGAGAGGGAGTCTCTCTGGAGGGCAGATCTAGCTGAACCCGAGACAATGGATTCACATCTGGATTCAATCTGATTAGTGAAGACTGGATCAATTTCTCTTGTCAAACTAGAAACCAGATAGATAGACAGACAGACAGAACTCCACAACTCTTTTTTTATACACTATCATCACACAGACAATACAGTCACTAAATAATTTAGCTTTTTTGCTACTCCCTCTCTGGAACAGCTCTGGACTTTACCATGTATCCCATATCTCATATTTTTTTTCCGATCCTCTTATTTTTCTCTTCTCTCCGCTCTTCCTGGGGGCGTATTACAGAAAGTATCCTATTTTAAGACAAAAAATAGGATAGGATGAAAAAACATAGGATTTTTCCCTATTTGGTATTACAGAAGCAACTTTATGAACTAACTAACTTTATGAATCCTATCCTATCTACCTTCATCCTATCTTATCTCGGGTTAGGACATCCTAAATACCCAATCCAACATCGGTTATCAACATTAATGTCTGTTACATAGCAACCAACGCGACTTTTGCTAACAGATGATCTAACGGAGCATTTCTGTTCAATATATTTCTAATTTAAACCAATCAAATTTAAGAAAAGCGACGAGCTCTTTACTTTAAGACAGATTCATTATTGTGTTGGTTAGATATGTTGACAAATCAAAATATGTACTTTTTGGTGACTTCTCACCAACGGTACCGTACAATACAATAATGAGCAGCCGAAAAAGTCAGTGAAATTTTCTCCAAGTCGGCCCCTTGACTTTGGAAGTCTCTGTTGGCAAAAAGAAGGGTATTTGTCGCAGATGCACCACAACCGAGAGTGCACCAGAAGCCGGGTTGGCCGCTCCAAAGTTGGCCGTACTAGCTCCTCGGCTACGATAGCTGTAGCCGAGCAGCTACGGGGTACGGCAGCCGTAGGATCATGGCCCGAGGTAGCCTGTATCTAGCGTTTTGTCATCAAAACGCAAAACATCGGTAGGGTCTGCCATAAGCCTCTCAACAAATAAGTTCCTTCTATTTCCATTTAGCTGATTTTGTAAGACAAATAAAAGAGCGGCCATACCGTAGCTAACGGTAGGCAACGTATGATTACGTTAATCTAGCTAACGCAGTGGCAGTTAGGACAGTTTATCAGTTTTCCTAAAGTTAGGACTGCTTATTTAAGATTTCGGGAAGTTAGGAGGCTTGTTTAATACACTTTTCCTATCTTGTTAGGATAGGAAATTTTATTTAGGAACTGATCATATGTAATGGCCTTCATCCTAAATCGGGTCCTAACTCGAATTACCATGGTGACCAAACAGTTAAAATAGGATTTGCTAGTTAGGACTGTGCTGTAATACGCCCTCTGATTCTTTCCTCTACCCCACTTACCTCACAGTGCAATACACATGCTTAGCCTCTCACTCTGCTAGAAATTTGGTTCTAAACCCTGAAAAAGACATGGGGTTGGAGTAGGCAAAATGAGTGCAGTACAACGTACATTTTATACTAATTTTACTGGAACCTATCCAGTCCAGTGTTGTCGTACTATAGAAAGACATAAAGTGAGCAACAGGGCAAGCTGCCCTACTTTCGTCAGGTTGTCATGTCAGCCTGTCAGTCATTAACTGTGTGTGTCTGATTTGAAGGCTGCCATTTTGCCTGCTCATCAAACTGTGTGATCTTATCTCTGTTGCACAGTCCTACTGATTCCCAAATGAAAGCAAACATCGGGACTGTGGCATGTTAGTTCAGTCACACTGAACTAGCAACAAAACTCTTTCACCTAGTAACTCCAGTTCATGGTTGCTGAGGTCAGAACCTCAGCGAATCTACACCCATCAGGATTGATACATATTGGTATTGATATGTGATATAGATTACAGTATATGTATAAAATCTAAGACACATGACATTGTTCGTGTATATGCTGTATATAGGATATATGCACACACACTACCGTTTAAACATTTGGGGTCACTTAGAAATGTATGTATTTGAAAGAAAAGCAAATATTTGTACGTTACAATAATTATTTATAAATAATTGGCATAGAAATTCAGTGTTGTGCAATTGTAGCTACACTATTAAAGCTATGAAAGCATAGCCTTAGGTCCTTTTGGTATAAGACATTGAAACCATGTTCAGTCTCTTGTTTAAACAAGGCTGAAATAAGCAGTCTGACTCCAGGTCTGAGATCAGCCTGACACAAAAATAGAGGCGATGGCATGTGGGTGTGTCGTAATGCCAAACCGAGCCAATCACAGAGATTCTGTAGTCTGCTGTTATCTGTCAGAAAGTCTGCTCTGGCTCATTTACTGGTCAGGATGTCATCATTTAAAATCTCATCTGAGGTATTCACCCCATATCTTTTTCTATTTTTCTTGCTGGCATTGTATTCACTAGCATACAGCCCCAGACACTTTGAAGAGAATAGCAGCAATGTAGCATCAATTTGAGAGACCATGGAAAGTCAATAAAATTAAGTTACCGCATGCTAGGCTATACCAGAGGCCTAAGTGGAAATACCTTTACCCTGCTACCCTATAACCTTCATTCATTAACTAATATCATGCTTGTGTGAATACATACAGTATGGCTCTGGTTACAAGATTCTGAACGTCACACACCCATGTGCCATGCCGGGCTTGCCATGTTACTGGACTAGCGCTGTAAGACTTCAACGTCCGCTGCCACACTGGCGTTGAAGAAGAATAACACACAGCCCCATTCCGCCTACCATAGGCTACCTTTTCCACAGATTCAGCTAATTCCACGAAGCGGAATGAGCCTAAAAGCCTTGAAAACGCATTGTAAACTTGACGTTGGTCATAGGCGACCGCACTCTATTGTTGTTTATCTTGTAAGCATTCCAGTAGCATTGTAATAGCCTACGTATTATGCGTTAATCTTGCAAACTGCTGTTGTTGGCTGCACAGCAGCATGCATCGTTGCATTAATCTCTCAGCCTCATAAGACTGGGTGAAATAGCTAGAATCCTAGGCCTACGTATAGCTTAGCTTTTGAAAACCAGCAGCACTGCATTGGCATATCTGCGACAGTCCGCATTAAGACCATCATGGCATGACAGACAATTAACAGGAGTCACGACACAATAACAATATTACATGTATCATTCAGTATAATTCTACTATGTCTCTTCGAGTGTGTCTGGGTAATATATCCATGGTCTGGGCTGTATGCTAGCAAATCCAGGGCACTGTGTGTCTGTGTGACTGCCTGTAGCGCAGCAGTCCTGCTGGCGTACAGCATAGGCTAGAGGAAAAAAAATAAAAAGGGTTTCTGGTAATATGTCCCGACCGTTCTAATAATAGGGGAGAGCAGGGACAGATGAAATGGGGGACGAATTAAAAAATAAAATGCGTCCGTTTTCTCCGAGTCCATACAAATCTGATCTATCAGCAGCAACCATTATCGTATATGTGAAATATCACCTGGATACGTTATACTTTCGATGAGTTTTACCTTAAAAACTGTTTTTGGTCATAGAAAGTAAATTCTGTCGTTTTTTTTTTCTTTGTTTTTTGAATAACACATTGTGTTTATTGTTTCATGTGTCATTGTAATAATCATGTGACAGATTATTCTGTTCTTTAACACATCCTGATGTTTGCCATGTCAGAGTTTATCAGTATAGAAGTAATTGAGGTTTTATTTAATTGAGGTCAGGAGTCACTGTTGGCATGAATGAAACAACATGTTCCATTCGATGTGGGAATAATCTTGTACGATGTACATGTGCGATTGAAGCACAGAGGAGTTGAAATACTATAAATTAAGGATAATTTTAAAATATATTTTTTTTAGGCGGCCTATAAGCCATCATGTTAGTTGAACTACTGTATATTTAAAAAATATATTGTGTATAATTAATGTATAATGTGTAAATTATGTTTGTTTGCTATGTCAAATATCCTTGTTTAGCATTGATATTTCGAAAATATAGGATACTGTTAGTTTACTAACATGATGGTTTATATAGGCCGCCGAGATAAAAAAAAAAAGAATATTTTTTAATGATCCTTTTAGTATTTCACCTTTTCTGTGCCATATATTAAAATGAATCCATTCATTTTTACCAGATAAAAATTTGGGAATATAAAATTCACTTTTTCATACCGTGATCACTTTTGATCAGCAAGTCACTTTTGGGCACGACACCTGTCACATGAATATCCTACCAAACCCACACCTACTTTTAGCACGTGCTTTTGGCACTCACTTGCAGGTAATCATAATAATCATATGACGTGATATGATCAATGCTCACCAGTAGGATAATAGGCTATACTTGCACTCATGGTTCTTCCTATGGGCAAACGTATGCATGCTAACCGTTCTTCGAAAAACACTGTTAGGTTCATGTTAAATTCGTGGTTACATAACGGCATCAGATTGAGTAATGACAATATGGAAAGTGGACACCAATACGCATTTAATTCCAATTCCAAACCTAGTTCAAAACCTGCATGTGATTCAGTAGCATATTAAATCCACTTTGTTTGTTAATATTATATACATGTCTCCATGGGGAGTCTTAACTTTAGATAATTTGAAAAATAAAGAAAACCACACATTTTTTATCTTGCCAACTACATTAATGACAGAGAGCTCTATTAAGGGTTATTGGGTTGAAGAATAACATTAATGATTGATTATGAAATAAATATTTATATATTTACAAAATAGCATATATGGCAATTTAGGAATAACACACTAATGAAATATCTATTGATAGGCTATATTTATAAAATAGCATATTTGGCAATTGATTAATACTAACAAAGTTGTTTTAACATTTAAAAAGAAATTGGGTGAGTGGTGGTGGCCACCCACCCATGGCTTGCCTTGCATGGGTAGCAGCCACATTGAAGTGATTCTTGCTTGTCTGACACTGCAATTTGGCCTTATTTATTAGTCAGATTTCCTGTCAATTACACTCTGGCAAAAGGTCCATTAGCCTGCCCCTGAACAGGTTAGTTTCCAAGAATGTTGCCATAGTTACCGAGTTTAGACTATGTTGAGTTTGCTTTATTGAACCAAATCAACAGAAAATAAGTAAGATTAACATTTAGTCAACTTGTTTTATGAAATAGGCCTCTGGGGTCATAATACGCTTCAGCTAGTTTATCAGATCAAAATTACTAGATTTTTCAAACTACAACTGCTTCATAAAAAAACATCAAATAACATTTTCTGCAAGCACATTTGACAAGTTTCAATAGTAAAACACAGATTTTAATAGTTTTAATTTACAACATTCTTCAGGAGGATAATCCCATCCAACAACATGGACAATGTTTACATAGTCACTTCAACTCCAGTTATTGTCAGTATTTTAAAAACACACTATCAAAAAGTTGCAAATGAAAATGAACATAAACCACAGAATAAACCTTGTACCGTATTTTCCGGCGTATAAAACGACTGGGTGTATAAGACGACCCCCAACTTGTCCAGTTCAAATATAGAGTTTGGGATATACTCGCAGTTTTTCTGGGCACAGCGCCATTCTCTCTCTTTTTTCCATACCCCGGGCGTCCCGGATGCCTGCAGCTTACTCCGCCCTTCACTTACACCTTCCCGGTGAGGCGCCCCCGGGACCACGTTAAGTCACTTCCTTCCACAAATCATGGTGAGTGGATTTTCTTCTACCGTACTTTTACAGCGCCGCCCTTGCTGCTTTCATACGGTCGCCGCATACAGTGGGGATGCGGCCGCGACCGTTTTTGAGCTCCCCCCACAGTATGCGGTGACCGCAGATTCTCCAGTTTGGCTTGGAAGTTTCAGCACCCGCCCTATAAGACAACACCCGCCGTATAAGACGACTTTTTAATCCAGGTAAATCTTCTCAAAAGTCGGGGGTCGTCTTATACGCCGGAAAATACAGTACTTTACCCACAGCAATTGTATTCAGTCACAATAATTGTGGAATTCAAGTGTGTATGTAAACATAGTCATTACATTTTATGTAGTGTTTACCTTTACATTTCCTCCTGTCAGTCATGCATTTCATCCCCTACCAACCCCCCCCCCCCATAACAACTTTCATCTAATGGTAGAAAAGTGAAGGGTAGAAAAGCTCTCTCAGGGCAGGGCTTTGCCTGTCCCTACCTGCTGGGACCAATTAAAGGTTAACAAGCCTAATGAGGTTTTTGAGCTGATCTGGGATCAACTGTGATCAAGACACATGTCCGGACTTTAATTCCATGATGCAATAAATCCTGATGTCTGGATCCACCCATTGCACTCACCCACACACGTCTGGTCGGCTAATCTGGTGTTTGTGAACCAGACAGGCATGTCTTCATTATTATCAATTGTTTAAGGAGAGCTAGTCTAACTAGTCTACTTAAGAGTTCAACTCTACAATCTGATATAATCAACATGCGTCACAGGAAGGGGATGTATTTGTCCATTTATAGTGTCAAATGGTCTCATATTCCTTTCCCCTCCAAATGGATGATGAAATTTGTGAAACTGGAACAAATTCTCATTTTTACGACGGTTAATTGTTTCAGTCGGGACAGTTATTCAAAGTGTGTGTGCGGATCTGACACCATATTTCTATATCTAAACAAAACAAAAAAATTCCCGCTCCTTATTGGCCACCATTGGCATTTGGGACAGGACTAGCGCTGTCTGCACCCCCTGGTGGGGGAACATTGTCGGCCAGGTTGTGGGCATGCTCCAGGAAGAGATCTTTGAGCACGCTCAGCTCCTTGCTGAGCAGCTTGATCTTGGCCTCCAGCCGCTCATTCTCCTCCTTCAGCTCATTGACGCGCTGCTGCGTATCCTGTGCTTTCTGCTTGCTTCGCATGCGGCTCTTCTTCACCGCCAGGTTGTTGCGTTCGCGCCGCTGCCGGTACTCCTCGCTGTCCTTGTCCGCAGGAGGCTTCTTCATCCTGCTGGGGGGCGGGGCTTTGCCAGGGGTGGGGTTGAGAGAGACCAGCTGGGGCACCTGCTGAGGGGGCACGGGTGGGGCTCTGGTGGGTTTCTGGGTGAGGTACTTTGCACTAAGATCAGCTGTGGGTTTCTGTTGCAGCAGACTGCTCATTTGGATCCAGAACTCCAGGAACTGCGGTCCGACCAAGACTAGGACCAGTACATGGGTACAGCACAAGATCCAGCTGAGGTCTTCTCGAAGGTCTGCAGGACAGAAACAAAGACTATCATTCCAAATACATTTTGTTTAAACTAAGACAATTTAAAAAGACAGGGGTAGTCATTTTCAAGGAACTAATTCCCTCAGAAGCTCCGCCCCACACATTAAAACGCATTTAAAAGCCTAGGGCGTTGTTGTGAGTGGTGTTCGCCACAGTTTGTGTTCCTATTTACGGAGTTAGGGCTGTGTAGAAGTACCAGATTATTTTTTCAGCATGCACAGAGAACGGTAATATAGCGGAATGGGAGGAGATATTTGCCTAAGCATGCAACTGATGCAAGCTTACAATTATCTCACAATCGCAGACTAGAACTAAAGCATGCATGTACATTTACTTGTGTACATACAGTAAAACTTACAAACACACAATAAACATAATATACCCCACATTTGTATTACCTGTTAAACTTTATGAAGAATGGAGTTCATGAAACATTATAGAAATATATGCATAACAAGCACTAACCATAATACAATATACAAAAGAAGCATACACAAAGTAAGGCACAGGAATATAGCTATTTGTAATAGCACAGTAAAACCGTATAGTAATTAAAAAAGGTTTTATAATGGCCAATTTGTAATTGACACTGATGCATTGTTCTTATGTCAAATAATTCATCGTATTGGTCCAGTCACTTTGCAGTGTGTTGCCTACAGATTGCATCATCGCTCGGTTCTTTGTGCTGAGGAAAAGTCATGATCAAGGAAACTAATCATTCTACTTTTTTTTAACTAAACAACGGACACAGTATCGTAAATACAACCGAAACACGCGTGAACACAAGCCAAGTTAACAATATGAAATCTGTATTTTATAAATATGTAATATATAAAAATACTTCCTGGTAGCATTATAACAAGCAAATGCAATCATTTCCTCCTCGTTTCTCATATTAAATAGAAATTCAACCTGTAGTTTGAATATGAAATCAACATATAGATTAAATTACAACGTTTTAATAAATACTATTTTCTAAGTGGAGATATTATGAAAAGTTACAGCTGCTAGCGTTAGCCAATACGGTAAAGCTAACTGCTGCTTCAGATAGATACGTCTAAAATAAATAAATGTAGGTTTACTTAAATCTTACCGTCACTGAACAAAATACGAATTAAACGCACAGGTGTCTTGAGGTTATAAAGTTCAAAAAGGTAGAAAGGGTCAAACATATATCTAAATAAGTGTCGGCGTACAGCCGTTTCCGTATGTTGTGTATGGTGTTGATGTGTCTTGGGGATTGCGAAATCTCTTAGACCAAATAAGGCTCGTGTCGTGGCTCGTGTCGTAACAGCCAATCAGAGTGCAGGACGACACGGGCTGACGCATTGGATTGTTTTTAATCTAAATAGGCCTATCAAAATCATCTATCATATGTCAATGAATGACTCCAAATTATATTTATAATTATGTTGTATTTTTAATGTGTGTCTTATCACTCAATTGTCTGTAAATTGTTTCTGGGACTATTTGCAAATGTTGAGGTAGCAGACCGACATAGTCATAGCCTAGCCTACTACCCTTGTGTGTGTGTGTGAGAGTACATAATGCATAATGCATATATAATAATAATAATAATAATTATAAGATAATACACTGATTATAGTGTATGTGTAATGTGTGTGTATGTGTCTTGGGTCGTCAGTCACATGGCACATTATTGTTCACTCAGTCTCTCTTCTTTGGTATGCCTTCCAAGACATACTGAAATTCAATCAACATTTTGAAATACAGCTGATCGCTTTGCTTGGTTGTAAGGCTGTATCATTTTTAAATAGGAACATTTAGAATTACATCTTACGTTTTGCTTGGTTGTAAGGCTGTATCCTTTTTATTGGTGTTACAACTAACCCAGACTCATGTTGTTAGAACTAACCCTGACTCCAGTCATGAACTAGCTTCTCTTACCATTAGTAAGTAAAGTATTAGCACTAACAACTTACATCAACTACATCTACATAGACACACAATAATGTGATTTAACTTTGATGATCTTAATTTCAAAGCAGGCAATGCAATCTCAAATTAATTACATTAAAAAAAAAACTTTCATACCTCAAAATAATATTTTCCATATAAAATTGTTTGTGGCTGCCACAGGGTGCTACTTCCTCACATGTGCAATAAGAACTACATTGGGCATATGCAGACTGAATCAGGTGATTCGTAAAATTGACCAACGTTACTATTTACGGTCTCCTCTTCTGCTGTAGATTGTTTCAGCTGTAGGCCTACAGGTGCACGAAATGATGGTAGAACCAGCGCATTGTTACAATTGAAGGATATGTCCACAGTTTTGTCAACATATTCCGATTTAAAATGTAATGCATTGAATATCAAATTATATGGCGTAGACTACATTTTAGATGAAATAAGATTAAATCAGTTGGTTGTCAACTTGTACTGTAGGCCTAATAGTGATATGACAGTCTACTCACAAATTGTTAAACGCCCTAGCAAATATGCGGACACTCACTGAACAATGGTTGCCACGCCCATTAAATGCAGCAAACATCTTTGAAAGTATAGTTCAAGACCGTTTCAAACGTTTTCTAGGAAACGTGTCATGCAGTGGAAAAGTTAATTAATCGTTCAGAACGTTCGGTCCACTGAACATATCCAGACTAATGACAAAGATGCTGTTCTTAAAACACGTAATGCTTCACAATGTGTTGACAGTCTTACGTGGTAAGTTCCTTCAACAGATCTAGCCTATAATTATAAAATGTTCTTAATGAAATCACCTGCCTAATGACCAAAATGTAAAGTCTAATGCACCAACACAAGGCTAGGCAATTCATCATAGCCTGCAGGTCGCGTATTAGGCCTATGCTTCTGTCAACAAGGGGCACTAAATCTCACACTCACACGTATGTATATTATATACTGCTGTGTTGATTATGTAGCAGCCTATTGCGCAGTGTACGTAAAACAATGCACACGCGTGTTCAGTAACCGATGACGCTATTAATTAACCTCCTACAGGCATACTTCCTGGCTCATATCATCCTGCACGCTGTGTTATCTGCCGACCTCATGAAGCACGACGTGGACGAGGATCACCTGTGACATTGTGCGGAAAATAGGGAATGGTGAATATAGGCCTATAGTTTAGATATAATATAATATAATATGGCGATAGAAACAATGATATTCTATAAATAAAAAATGTGGTATAATATTTAACTGGAGTTCCCAAATAATTACATTCAAGACACACACAAAAAACATACTAGAATCAAATTGGCTAAGGATAAATTGGAGTTCCTTTCTTGTCCTGTTGTCCTATGTTAAAATAAGTCTATTAGATAAATTGTACAAAGTGGATTACACGATAGAAGGAAAAAAGTGAGATATTTTTAGCAACTAATCTCACTTCTTTACTGAAGGGCTGGTTCCCACACGGGGCCGCGCACTGTGCGCGGCAAGAAATGTTCCCGCCTCCATAAGGCTTTGTATAAATACTTAGGTTCGGAGAACTTTGACAATATTCAGAGGGTGAGGAGGTGATTGTCCACACACACACACGCCTCCAGCGGTAAATCGTCCTGGTTTCACAGCGAGTGCCGGGTGTGTCCCACGAGAGCCAAAATTGGTTCGTAGCGTACACTCGGCAGCCACCGCGGCTATCGCAGGCAGCCACCAAGCTGGATTCTCGCAGCTCCTCGCCATGTGTGGCGGGGTTTAGCTTCTCCATGGATCACGCAAACCTGTACGAGGTCACGCCTCGCCCCCTAATGCATAACGCGTACGGCTACAAAGACGCGTCCGCGGACCTGAGCGAAATATGCGAGAACGAGTCTTCCATCGACATCAGCGCGTACATCGACCCGTCTGCCTTTAACGACGAGTTCCTGGCTGACCTGCTGGCTCACGGAAGGCCTGACAAGCTTCGACTCATGAATGGGGAGTACGAATACGCGCATCACGGCGGTGGCAGCCAGCAGCTCTACGTGAATGGCTACATGGACGCGTCCAAACCGGAGCTGATGTACGAAAATCCGTCCCGGATCAGACCAGTGGCCATCAAGCAGGAGCCGCGAGACGAGGACGAGAACTCGCCTGTGGTCACTACCTATCAACACGGTCACCCGCATCACATCCCTCACCACGTCCCGAACGCCCAGGCGCTCACACATCTACAGTACCAAATCGCGCACTGCGCGCAGACCGCCGTGCACTTGCAGGCAGGACACCCCACGCCCCCGCCCACCCCGGTGCCTAGCCCGCGCGGAAGTGGAGGCAGCGCGCTGCGGCAGCTGGACCGGAACAAGAACAAGAAGCAGGTAGACAAAAACAGCCCTGAGTACCGGCTGCGGCGCGAACGCAACAACGTGGCCGTGCGCAAAAGCCGCGACAAGGCGAAGTTGCGCAATGTGGAGACACAGCAGAAGGTGGTGGAGCTCGCGGCGGACAACGAGAGACTCCGTAAGAGGGTGGAGCACCTTACGCGCGAGCTAGACACGTTACGCGGCATCTTCCGCCAGCTTCCACCAGACGGAACCTACAAACCATGAATCGGAGCGGAACTAGAATTACTGATCGATCACCTATCAGCTGGTAATGTCATCAGATTCTACAACATGCAGGCAGCTGAGTTCCACAAGTGCTTTAAAACACACACACACACACACAAAACACATACAAACGTATATGGACTGTGTCTTGGTGCAGCTAGAAGCTGGGAGAGAAACTAAACCATACCAACATTGTTTGTATATTAATTATAAACATTAAAAATATTGCATCTCCACTCTTAAAAAGAAAGCTTTGAGATAGGATCTTACAGTAAATGGTTCTTTGGTGCACTAGAGAGGAGCAATAAGTTTTGTTCCACAAGTCTCAGCTCCAGACTGGTGTCTGGGTACTATCGCTGGACTAAAGCCAAAGTTAAAGACTGGAATAATCCTGCTTCATAAGCAGGTTATAATGCACTATGATGGGTACTGATAATTACAGCTTTATACACTGTTATGTAATATTTATGATTGATAAAATGTGAAAGTTGTTCATACTTGCAGTCTTGTGATGTGTTCATTTTTGATTCATACCCAAACTGAGACTTTCTTGGTGCTCTGAGGTGAACTTTGAACCCTAATGCTAGCCAGCTATAGCTTAAGGAAGCACTTTTTCTAAACATCAGTGTTTAAGAAATATAAAAATATCTTTAATTGTAAGATAAACCTCCACTATATTAAAGAGCAATCTGAACTATTCTAATAAAAAATCATGGTTGACTTTACCAGGTAGTCTTTCTTTTTTCATTTTTAGAGAACTGTTACCTGATTAGTCTGTATGAACTATGCCATATTTGTATTACTTATTCATATATTCAATATTGATTTATAGTAAGCACAGATCAACAATAAGTATGTTATGTGTTCATCTGAAACCTCAGATGAACGAGTTTAGTGTGATTATTTAAATCACTTATTATTTCATCATTATTTACATATATAGTAATTGTTCAGTGTCACAGATTTGTCCAGTAGAGTATCACTTGGCTATAGACTCGGTAACCCTACTACATTATTGTTCCAGGAGCACTGTAGTAATACAGAATACATGTAAAGTCACAGGCAGAAACCTTAGCTGACAAGTTGAGAATCTGTGTGGGAGATAAACTGATGTAAATATTCTCCATCAACAGGAGTGAGACAGGCTTTATGTTTCTCCATGGAAATGCCCATGTCCTGATTGGCTGATGGGGTTGTGAATGGGACGTCCAACTCATAGGCAGCCTGGAGAACATGTGGTTATTTTCAGATTGTCACTGTTTGCAGGCTCAAAGAGCTCATGTTTTATATGTGTGTGTGTGTGTGTTCTGTTTAACAATCCACTCGATGTGTTTGTCCAGAGATAAACATTAACTAGCTCTTTATGTCGACTTGGCCACAGCAGACCCGCTTAACAGAGCGCTTAGAACAAGACACCACATGTGTGGTGTGTGTCTAAGGCAGGATTACCTCACCCACTGTGATCCCACTATGATTTCCTATTTGCACACACAGTATTCTAGAACTCTGTCAGTGTCCCTGGTCTGCACACAGGCCGGGTGTCGGTCCAGGCTGGAATGTGTCAACAAGCAGAAGGTTCCTGTTATGAGCAGGGAAAGATTGATGGTAACATGGGTGCCAGCAAACGCCTGCTTTAATTGAGTGTTTGATGCCAAACCTCGGAGTTTGAGCCTCAACTTGTTTGTGTTTTTATCAGGAGTCAGCACATTTCTACTGGGTTTCTACTGGGAGGGGCTTTGATTTACAGGCCTAATCCCCATCAACATCAACATTGATCTGATTTGACTGATTGATTTATATGTGCAATATAGTGTGGATGCCTGTACAATACAATATGTATTGTGTGCGCGTGTGTGTGCTGGGGATTGCTGGCCCCTGAACCCTCATCCTGTTTATGGAAGGTTCTTAGTTAAGTTGGTTTCCATGGTTAAAGGTCATGCAAGAATAATGTGTATTCATTCACAGATGAAATGTGTTAGTGTGCAAACAGGAGGTCCTCCCAAACTGTGTACTGTAAATACTGCAGTAACTAAACATCTGTCTGAGTGGCTTCCAGCTTCTATTATGTAAAATACAACATTCCTCATTAAGGACAAGGAAACTTTCTGGAATTCTGGAAGTTTTACTGCAAGATGAGCTCTTTCTGTTTCTTTATGAAAGTAGTGTTAGCTATAAAGAACATTAAGACATACTGTACATCTCCAGTCAGTGGAAAACAGAACAGTCCGGAAACAAAAGCACAAGCAACAGAAGACGTGATAGCTGTGAGCAGCATATATGATAAAGCATGAAGCATCAAAAACAAACATGACCCAGGCATACTTTCCCTGTCCGCGGAACTCAGAGCTTCGTGACATAAATATCATCACACATACAGTCCGCGGGGACTATCCTCGCACCTCCACTTTTCTGTGTGCGTTGACTGTGCATGTGCGACAGGCTGAAGCATACAGAAAGCAATGGATGTCCTACTAAGCTCACAAATGTTTTTGTCTTTCCAGCGAAAATCTTAGTTATACTAGTACTGTTCACAAAATGTATAATTCCAATTTGTGGGTGGACAGTTCGCGTGACTATATTTACGTCATGCACACAGTCCGCGGACCTCCGCATTTCACGGATGCGGAAAGCATGCCTGGGTCTTAAGCACTGCAGATCCTGCAAAAGCAGACTTTGAACATCACACATACTGAACATGCACGGAACATACGCACACACATGCGCACACACATGCGAGTGCAAGCAACAAACATTCCTGCAGCTATAGATGCAGAGTGAACTTTGACCTCCAGAGAGGCAATATACCCAAATAGACAGAGCAATCATCTGGGAACTTTCATGCAGCGGTTTTGTTAATAGGGTGAAAATGTGAGATTATAAAAAATGTATTTTATTTGTTATGCTTTTATTATTTGTTCTTTATTTTCATTATATTATTTTGTACGTGATTACGATGTTATTACTACTCCACTTCCTGGCCAATAGAGGCCGATGTATAAAATTATATCAGACATGAAGTGTTAAACGGAAGAAGGAAGCTGGAAGTGGTAAGGTATATAAGGGTTAGGGGGTGTGTTTAACGGGGCTGAATTGTCATTTACATGGGACTTTGTTTCTGTGTGGACGTTGTTCAGACCACAGCCGTGGCAAATTTTTTATTTGGATTCATCATTGCATTTTGTTAATACAAGGTATATTATTAGAAGTCTACGTGTGGGTGTCCTTATTCCTGCCGGCTAAATTACATCACGACAATAAACATT
This sequence comes from Amblyopsis rosae, assembly GCA_025399935.1. NCBI lineage: Eukaryota > Metazoa > Chordata > Actinopteri > Percopsiformes > Amblyopsidae > Amblyopsis > Amblyopsis rosae. The sequence goes on from JAODTR010000018.1 coordinate 7,600,103, forward strand.
GGCAAACTGTGGGCCTCATGTATATGTTAGCGAGTGCAGCACACGCGAGTATATCCTCTCAACACATCTCCTTGGCCTGTGTCTTCGTCTTGCTTGGACGACTCCTGACATTCCCATCCCTGTGCTCTCTGGTTATGATAACCAGTTAGCGCACTGGATCATTTTCACTGCAAAACACACTTGCGCTTTCCATCTCAGTTTCCATACATAAACTAAAACATGCGTCTCCTCACTTGTTATAGCACTGAACTCCCAATGTTCTCTCAGCCCTCCCATGAATGCCTTGCATGAATAAGGAAGCGCAATATCTATTCCTCTGGCAGACAGAATACCATTTTAGCCGTGTGTGCTATTTGTACGTATCATGCCATGTTAAAGACGCAAATTGCGAGTATTTTATAGGTAGCTTGTGGCAGGTGGTATTTACAAAAATAATTTGTATTGGTTATCAGTGTCCTGTTAGCCTAAAATTGCAATGAATTTATGATTACACTCATTGGCCGGCTAAAACAATCATTATAGCCTGTAATATATTACATTAAAATGTGTAACTATCAACTGTAGATTGCACGTATTTACTTTCTAATCAATTAAGTGATTGCTGCAGACACAAAACAATTCTATAGGTTTCCATCCAGCTTGAAGCCAAGTCTTTAAATGTTATAAATATGATTGTAATATCAAATATAATTTGAACGTCTAGAGTACGTACAGAGAACGTGAATTCC
>JAODTR010000018.1:7600930-7624995 GCA_025399935.1 Amblyopsis rosae
ATTTACTTTTGCACTGTGTGTGTGGTGTTTTGAATGTAATGTTTCATTCTGCAGGAGATATGAGGCATTCTGTGGTTTGTGTGTGCGATTCATGGATTTGTGTGTAATGTTTTGAAAAAGGGAGAATAGTTCTGAAAAATGTGTTTTAGCGGTTGAAAAAAACTGTAACACACAGTAGTCAAGTACTGGTCAGTCCAGTAAGTATACAGCATGCAGGGTGGGTTTGCCTTACTTTGACAGAGTTGTCCTGGCTGGAGGTGGCTAGAATGTATTCATTGTCTGGGTGCCAGTCCAGACCGTGAATCTTGGAGAGATGTGCAGCTACATATTCCACTGCCGTGTTTGGTTTCTAGTGGCGAAGGGAAAATAAAACACGTCACATACACACACTGTAGGACAATAAAAGCCAAATAACACAATGCATTCAAAATGCATAGGCTTTGTCTAAAGAAATGTCACCTTTTATTTGATTTATTTATATATTGTTTTTAAAAAGGGACATTCTTCAATTGAAACCCTTGGCGCTTCCATACCTTACCTACAAAGCTCCTAGGTTCACTGCCCTCTACCCCTCCCCATGTTTCCACAGAAAGGTGGATGTGAAGGTGTGCAAATATGACACAACTGAGGAGTTAACCACTGGGGGGCGTATGTGTTATCACACATTCATGAGTTATGAGTTATGAGTATGAGTTATCACGCATCAGAATTGCCAATTACTTCAACCCGATTGCTGATTACTTCAACCCATTCTGTATTATAATAGATAATAATAATATCCTGTCCAATCTTCCTGCAAGGCTTACTCGTTTATCCCAGATTCGCACATCCCCATCATGGCTGGAGGCCAGGAGGTACTGGTTCCTTTTGTTCCATTTGACTTGAGACGCCCCGGCTAGTCGAACACACACACGAGAGCATTATGACGGAGGTAGAGTAGCAGGCATGTTCAAACTGCTACCTGGCTGGAATGACTGCATACTTACCAACAGCAGACAAAGCCACCGTAGGTTTCCGTGTATCTCTGGGAAAACACAGCAATATATATATGCATGTCAAGTGCTAGAAAATGACAGTAGCTGCTACCTAATAAGACGTCATTGTAGCCATGATACAGTACCTGGTGTCCCAAATGTAGATATATGTGTCCACAGAACTGCTGACCAGGTACTCTGGTTCAAACCAGGACCAGTCTAGATCACTAAAGCCAAGACAGTTTGCATATAAATTCATCAAGTGTAATATTTTATTGCACACATACATACATACATATATATGTGTGTGTGTGTGAGAGTGAGTGAGTTTTATATACACACAATATTGATCAAATGTGATATTGATCATGAAAATTGCAATACCAATATTAATTTAGATCTTTTTAAACATAAGTAAACACAAAGGTTATGGTGAAATGCATCAAAATATATTCATAACATATCAAAACAACACATTTTCAGTTCCAATTTGTCATATTAGACTGGTACAACAGTAATTCCAAGATCGCTAGGAGGCATTCTTTTTGGCCACTAATGTTTCCTCTGAGCGCCTCTTTGACCTCTATCTCACCTCTCTCTCCACTAAATAAACTGAATATTGCATTTCCTGCAAGATGTTCGAAATGATATTGCGATAATGATACAGAATCGATATATTTTGCACCATATATATATATATATATATATATATAATGTAAGAGTAAAAGCAGGGCTACCTAATTACTCGTGTGTGTCCTTGCAGGGATGCATGAGCCTCTCCACAACCATGTTTCCACGTATAAAGGTCAATTCTCTGGTTGCTCTGCAAACAAACAAATTCACACAAACACTGATTAGAAAAGGTCCTCGTAATTGTGGTGCTATATAATGGTCAACTATATTGACCTGAGCAACATAAAAGATAGATTATAATATTGAAAATGAATGAATATAACAATTCTGAGGTGCACTGGTTCTACTGACTACATGGATAAGCGATTTGACTTTAAAATTAGTTGATGCTCATCTACATTAGTTAGTGCTTTGTGAGACTCACAGAAGCAGCAAAGACGTGAGATTCTGACTTGTGAGGGTTCCACTGTACTGTGCCCACATCCCACTTGCTTTGACGTCCTATTTTCCGCGGTGCTTCAGAAGGGGCCTCCATATTTACTATGTACAAGAAACGGCGCCTGAAAACATAACACAACACGTATTATATTTGCACAACTTTTATTTGATTGTCCTTTAAAAGTTGTGGCAACACATTTACATCTAATACTGTAACACACGATACTAAGCCAAGACAGCTCTGGCCGTCTCCTTCCAATAAGTGAAATATGGAACTGGTTAGAGTTAACATGAATTAACAACATACCCTGATAGAATAGCATGGTGGCCCATGCAATCCACTGACATGGCTGTAGCCTGCCAGGACATTAAAAGACAGTTCAGAAACAGACACAAGGCCAATTCTTCAATGTGAAGTTCAACCCACACAGTAACTTCTAGTAAAGACTGACTCTTGGGACTAGCTGTGTTTCAGTGACGGACATGTTTGTAATGTGGACGTGTAACGCTAAGATACATAGTAGAAAGTAACATTTAACATGATACTGGCAAACATCTGAGCTCTAATTTAAGTGTATTTTGAAGTTGTAGTTTTCGTACACTTCACATACTACTTTCTAGTTCAGATCACCAATGACATTAATTAGCAGGCTTTTTTTATGCTATATTAATATAAAATACCTGTGCATCTCTGAACTCAACCACCACATTCTCACTACTCCAGCGAGCCGCCATCTTCCTCTCACAACAACAACACAACGTCACCATACGTAAGAAACGCGAGTCTGATGTGCGTTCTCTGATTGGACAGTTGCAGCGCCGCTCAATCCAAGATGGCTACTCACTTGGTGTCGCATGTTGTTGCTGATGCGGGAGCATTTTTGAAAAAAGCACATCTTCAAGTGAGATTTTTATCATTGTTAGTCTTCAGTCCACATTGAATTGAGTACATGATATATGCATAATTCGCCTATACCGGTAATCTGTGTCTCTAATCAGAGGTGGTGAGGAATTGTGCTACGCAGTCCTAAATAATATAATGGTAGGGTTACACCATCGTCTCTGTTCTTCGAAATTGCAGGATATCGGGGAAAATATCTACACCTTGAAAGATGTTGTCAATGAGATCAGAGACAAAGCCACAAGGAGAAACCTGGCAGTCTTACCATATCAACTCAATTTCAAAGAACCATGTCCAGAATACATTAAGATCGGTAAGAAGGACACCTTTGACGTTTATAGTGCGTCACAGTGTTTGTGTTTTAATAGCTATTACATTTGACAAAATCCATGATATTACTTCTCTCTTTACTTTTCAGTGACAGAGTTCTCCAAGAAAACTGGAGACTATCCGAGTTTGTCTGCCACAGACATCAAGGTTATGGCGCTGACATATCAATTGGAATTGGAACATGTTGGGTCTGAACATTTGAAGAAAGAGCCCCAAGTCAAGGTAAAGTCCCACAGTAGGGAAGTAATTGTTACAGTTGGCAAGTTTACCCAGGACATTATTGAGTCATAGTTATTATAATGGGGACTGATGTACTGGTGAGTTGTATTAATATATCTTCTCACCTTTTTAGGTTGAAGTTCACAGCTCTAAGCGTCATCCAGAAGCTCCTGTTAATGTTGTAGGATTCCACTTTCCCTCCAAGGTAGGAAGGAGCAATGGATCTGTCTTGGTTTTGGTAGTGCAAGCAGGAATTGTTGTTATGGATTGCTGTAATGTAAACATTTCAGAAATAATTTGACAGTCTTAATAAATAATGTTACCCTTTTAGAAGTCTGCCGATGGTGTATTGAATGGACGACAGACTCCAGCTCACGAGAGTGGAGAGTTTAACAGTTTTCAGTTCTGGAGGAACCCGCTGCCTGCCATTGAGGCTGACCTATTGGAATTGCTAGTGAGTATCTGTGGATTGCATGACCCATTGCCTGAAGGGTAACAAACTTTAAGAACATAAAAATACAGCTACTACTTTTGCTATTATTACACCACTCCTTTTAAACCATATCCTGTTCTGGCAGGTAGGTAAACCATGTTATCTTGACTATTGTTTTCCAAATATAATTTAGCGGTTTCCATCGTATTATACTGCAACATTGGTTGGTTCTCTGCATGCAGAATGTGGAAGGCATCTCTGTATTGGACAGCAGCGAACTGAAGGTTAAAGTGCTACAACAGAATGAGGCAGGGGAGCATACAGAGCCACAAGACAACTCTGAAGAACCCCTAAGAGACGAGAGTTGGGGGGAAGATGAAGAGGGTGGTGGTGATGATGATGATGATGGCGATGGTTGGATCACCCCTGGTAACATCAAACAGGTCAAGATGGAGTCCGGCGACTGGACAGTTCCAGCTGACGTCAAAGTGGGATGCCTGACAACTGACTTTGCCATGCAGGTATGGACATTGACATAAGCTCTGTGGCATGGTGGTATGTGAGGGCCATACATGTACATAGTTATTTCGTGTTGTGAGAGTCCAGGGTTTTTGTTAGTTGCCATATTTTGTTGCACGTCACATCACATGGGTTGCATGTCGTTGGATTACACAGAAATGTAATGCTTTTAAAGTAGTTTATTTCACATTTGAATCATCACCAAAGCACCATCCCTGGTTTTGCTTTTGTCATAACAAGAGGTTATCCTCTCAGTTGAAGCACACAATAAAATAACACATTGAACAATGTATTAGCTCCAGTTGATCTTTGGAATATATAAATGTTATCAGGGAAACACTTAAGTTTACACAAGAAATACCCCTTTAAGATCACGAGTGGTGTTAAAGCTTCTGAAGGTAGGAATAATGCATGCCGCTGACAGCTTTGTAATAGAGAATGTGTCTACTGATCTAAGGGATATCAATTTAAAGAGTGAAGCACCACCAGACAAGTTCATACTGAGCATAAGAAATTGTATTAACATGGACAGTAATCTGTGCGGTCAAGGAGAGGGAAGAGAGACATTCACCTCAATAAATGTGAAAAATATGGCTAAGTGAAAGCTGTTCTATTTCCAGAATGTTCTTATTCAGATTGGATTACATGTCCTCTCTGTAAATGGAATGGTCATAAAGCAAGCCAGGAACTACATACTGCGGTGTCATGCATGCTACAAGTGAGTAGTCATTTCTTTGACATTATTGCCTACCTGGCTCTACCTATATTGACTAGGGAAAGTGCTTAATCCATTTTCATTTTAGGACCACGACGAATATGAACAAAGCATTCTGTCCTCACTGTGGCAACAAGACTCTTAAGAAGATTGCAGTGACCATTCACGAGGATGGTTCTACACATATGCATTTCTCCAAGAACCCAAAAGTGCTGAATCCAAGGGGATTAAAGGTATTGAATTACATTTGGCTATTGTAAGATGATTGTAAGATAATACACATTATGTCAAGTTCAACAAATATCTCCTCGCATTTCGCTAGCTTGCCGTTCTCTGTGCATGCTGAATTAATAAATCGGATACTTCTACGCAGCCCAGGCTCCGTATGTTGGAGCATAAACACCGCTCACATCAACAAAGCCATAGTACTACGCTTTGCTTCAGTGCGTTTCGATGTGTGGGGCCGCGGAGGAATATTGTGATTTGAGTTCAAAGTTAGCAAGCGTTCTCGAGAATGACTTTAAGGGTAAGAGCAAACAGACAATCTCTACCTTCAAAATTTAATTATGCAATATTTTCCAAATCATGCAAGCCAGTGGGACAAGGACTGTAATCCTATTACTCGCCATAATAATGGAAGAATATCAATCCATTTTATATAGTCAAAAAATATATAATATAGCTGATATTACTTATTTAAAAGGTACATCTGCTCCAGTTCAGTTTGTTTGTAACAAGTCAGTACACTAAAGTGCAAGGGGAGGGGTGGAATAGTGTGAGCCTACAACTGCTTTAAGAGGAGGAGTAGAGACTGTATGAGCCACTCTGGTGTGGGAGGGGCACACATTCTGACTTTCAAACCAAAGCAATGTTTATGTAATGTGTCTCATCATGAACATACATGGAGCAGTGTCTCCTTGTAGGTTCTTGCATACAGGCAGACTCTGCCTCTTCTGTTCCGTAAAAGTATAGTCAGCTATTGCAAGTTAAATGTAAGCTAATACACTTTTTGTCAAATTCAACATCATATTTCACTATCTTACCGTTTTCTGTGCGTGTTGAAAAAAGTAATTTGATACTTATACAGTCCTGGTTCCGTAAATAGGAGCACAAACAAAGTGACAAACACCGCTCACTACAACAATGCCCCTGGCTTTGCAATGCATTCCACCGTTCGTATAAACAAAGCCGTAGCACTACTCTTGGCTTCACAATGCATTTCGACGTGTGAGGCGCAGCCCTAGAGGACCGCAAAGTGATACTGTTTAGATTTGACCTCAAACTAAGTATAGCTTGGCAGTTCCCAATGCGTTTCAATGGGAGTTTTAATTTAAAGTAAAAAAATAAAAGCAAGCGTTCTGGAGAACGACCGTCTTTTAACCTGTGACCCCCTTCTCTCACAGCACTCACTACCCCTGCCTCAAGGCGGGAAGCACGCCAACAACCCCCACTTGGTTGAGGACCAGCGCTTCCCCCAGCAGAGGCTGTCTCAGAAGGCCCGGCAGAAGACAGACGTGTTCAGCCCCGACTACGTAGCTAGCAGCTCACCTTTCTCCGACAACGACGTCTACAGCCGCGCCGCCAACCTGCAGATACGAGACGGCCAGTTGGGAGGGGGCAGGCGGCGGGCCAATCCCAACGCTTCCCGCAAAAAGTCTGTGAAGAAGAAGTGAAGGCATGCGACAGTATCGTAATGGAGGACGTGTCAGACTGCTGCTGTACGAGATTAAAGTGTAATACCCTGTATATCATCATGACAGTTTGCTACGGTTAACTTGATTTCGCATTCAGTGAAATGTTATACAAGCTACTTGCTTAAGTAATGCAATAATGTTGGAGTGGCTTGCAATGTATCTTTATTGATACACAAATAAACTTAAATTCACAGCGAATGCTGCTGCTTTCCATATTTTGTACATGATTTGATAGAAGAATTATGTAGAGTATTTAGTATCTATTTTTAACTGTCTCCATTTCCCTTTACATGTAACATTTCTTTACAAATTGATTAAATTATAAAACAGATTTTGGTTTCAAGTACGCCCTAAAACCACACCCACAACATAAAAGTAAGTATTTTTGTTCAACGTGTATGTTAGAACCAGCCAATGAGGGCCAGCAAAGGTGTGTGACCATCACTCCAAGGAAAACTCCTGTATCGTGTTGCCCTGCAGCCGTGATCCTGAGTCATTCAATATGGCCTCCAACTCTGGATCAAAGAAATCCTGCATTGGCGAGTCATGTGATGAGTCGGGAAGTGTAGGCTCTTCCGTCAAGCTGGGTTCTGCTGTTGGTTCTCTGGCTTGGGGCTCTTCTGCCTCGGGAGGCAAGGCCAGGACGTCACTGAGGGCCGGGTTGAGTGTTGTCAGCATGGTTGTCAGGCTGCTGATATCTGCCTCCTGTGACACGGGCTCTCTCTTTGGAAGCACAAACTCCAAAGGCTGGAGGATCGCGTTCACGTTGACGCAGCCAAGGCTGCCGTACTTGTGGACTTGAGTTGGAGGAACCCCTAAAACATGGTAAATTAGACAGAGAAATAAGGCGAATTCTGACCCTTTACACTGCAGCATATACAGTATATTCGCAGGCATCAGTGGAATACACACCGAGCATATTATTCTTACATTGATAAACAAACACTTGCACTAAATAATATTAGCCTGATGGCACACAGTGCATAAGTATCTGTGTGCTTGTCGAATTTTACCTATCGAAAGCCCGCCCCTTTTTGCGTGTCCTCCAATAACAGTTAAGCATTGGTTTTTTTTGTTTTGTTATCAGACGGAACCTCCCGTCAACTGTTTTCCTGCTATAGACTGGTATGCTGTTTTGTCCAACGTAGTTACAGTAACCAGGTTGGACAAGTGAAGGGGGCGGGGTTGGGATAGGTCAATGTTGTGCTCCGTATTGGCTTGTACACTTTATGGAAGATGAAACGTTAATGCTGACGGAACAAAGCTACAATAATAAAAGACTACAGTGCTGTGGTTGACAGACCTACCCAGGACGAGAGCCAGCTGAGCTGGAGGGAACAGCACCTGCAAACAGCGGTTGAGGAACGGCAGCAGGTCCTCCGCGAAAGCACAGCAGAACTGGACAAAGAGGTCTTTCTCCTTGCTGCTGAAGGCAGACTCCTCAGCCCTGTGGAACAACAGGATCAGCTTCGTCACCTGAAAGGACAAGGCAACAACAACCCTGGTTGCTAAGTAGGTGTACGGAAACAACCGCAGCACAACGATTGTTTGGGTTCTATTTCATTTCCGCTGACCGCCACAGACACCTGGACGTCCATCACACACACAAGTGCAGCTCGAGTGTTTGTATCAACAAGGTCACCAGTGGCCTGTGGCCTGTGCCCCGGTACTGAAGGCACATTCACCCAGGAAGTGACCTCTGGCAGTCTTCTTGAAAGAAGTTTGAGTGACTGCAAAGCTCTGGCGGTCATCCGGAATTCATAGAGCCGCACTTACGTATGGGTACACGCGTAACCATCGTTTTATAAAATAGAACAACTGGATGTGGAACTGCTCCCGCATCTATGGTGCTTCTGTGTCACACCATGACTATGCATTTATACTTTCTTCATAATTAATTAAATTACATTTAAAAAAAAAAGTACATAAAGGCAAGTACACTGAACAATGTTTTCACAAAATGTATTTTGACATGTATACTGCATGCCACAACATACATTTGTCTCTTAAAAAGGTGAAATCAGGGATTCTGGAGAATGATTGTTGATATTTGATCTAATGGGATAGTAAAGGGATTGTGTTGTGTGGTGTGGTCTGCACCTCTGTGTTTGTGTTCCTATTTACAGAGCCAGGGCTGTGTAATAACACTGGACTATTTTCCAGTGTTATTACACATAAAGGGCAGCCAGCGGACCGCTAGAAGATAGTCACTGATTTGGCTCAAACGTGTATCAGCTTACAATCGCTCACTACACCTTTAACTGCAAATTAGACATTTAAAATATACTGACAAATATTTGTTTTCTAAAATAAAATAAAAACACCATTACCATCATAAGGGAACCTTCAAGGGACTTGGTGACGTCCTGGGCCAGTCCGATCGGGCAGCAGAGGCGCAGGTCGTTAAACGCTGTCAGAATGTTGTTGAGGAAGCAGGCCAGCGGCTGGAAGTCCAGCAGAGACATGGGGGGCTGCAGCGTGCCGGGCTGGGTGGTGGGAGCCACCGCCGGGATGGTGCCGCCCAGCATGGAGGGCATGGAAATCAGAGTGTACAGGTTCATGTCCTCCTGGAACCGGCCCACAGCCTCCTGCACGGCTCCCTGGAAGGTGTCCGCCGCCACTCTCTGAAACATGGGCGCCAGCTGCCCGCGGAAATCCGCCCCGACCCGGCTGAACGACAGGCCGAAGTACATGCACTGACCCAGCAGGGAGTCCAGACGCCCGCCCACGCCTCGCTGCAGGTCCCGGTCCAAGATCTCCAGGAACTCGGCCACCTTCTGCACCACCCAGCCGTGGAAGATGGCTCCCTCGTTAATGCCCTGCCCGCCACCGGGGGGCAGCAGCGGGCGTTCGTCGGAGAAGATGGCGCGGTACTGCGTGATTATGTCGAAGAGGTGGACCCGGCAGGCCTCGATGGTCTTCGTGATGTGGATGTAGGGGTCTTCGTCGGGAACGCCGGCGAGGATGGAGTGCAGCCAGCTGCTGCGAGCCTGCAGGAATTTCACTCGGAGCTCCGCCTCCGTGAACACGTCCATCCGCCGCAGGTAGCCAATCACGCGGAGGCAAACGGGAAGTTGGGAGTTGCTACGTAGCTGCTGCAAAAGCTGGTTCAGCATGAGCTGAGCTGACTGCCGTACCTCGTGAACTATACCCTTGGGGTGAAAAACGTTAGAAAAGTACATCAAATAATGCGTCTGATACTTGTCCATCTGAAACACAGCAAAATTAATGTGCAATATTTTCATGGTATTTCTGTCTCCACAGGCTGTTTGTATATTGGCCCACTGCAACTTCTTAAACCACTGAAACCTTTAGTGTTTCTCACGGATATGAAACAAACTTGTGGTGGTAGATGGCATGAAGGGGTTGGGGGTTTGCTATATGCTCTCTATGTAATATATCATTCTCATGATGTAAGTTGTGCTGTATTGACTATGCAGTATGATTAAGATAATATTATATTTTAGGACAGTAGATCATGAATATCTTGACATACCTTTATGACAAGTAGTGTTGAGTGTTTCTTCTCCAGTCTCTTGACATACGCTGTTAGTTCCAGTGCCTCCTCATAGTACCCATTGCGGACACAAGTGTCCATAAGCTGAGGGATCTCCAGAATTTCTAGGATTTCAGTGTGACGATTCAGGGTGAGACTGTTCATTCGACGGCTGGCCCCAATCTCTTCTGCCTCCTTCATAAACCCCCTGCATAAAGACAGATACAAACACAATGTCATGATATGTGGTGCGTTCAAGGGTGGCATGGCATTACACACTGGCTGCATTGCACACTAACCTGCATTTTTCACCAAAGCTTGGTAACTTGTCCAGTAATTTGGATACACTGCTTTCTATTCGTCCAAAGTCCTTGTAGATTTCTTCTGTGCAATCAGCTGTGCGAATGAACGTTTTGTAGTTGGAGAACGCGAGTTCTCTGGTTTGCTGCAATATCTGAGCCCGTTCTTCTGCCAATCTTTCAGGCTCACGGTTTAAGTTATCAACTCCATAAGAGCTGAGTTCAGACAAATACGATGCGAAATCTGGATTGTCCCTCCAGTTGTCTGGAAAACTGTCTTTGAATATTGAAGCCAAAATACTTTCGTCTTCCACGTCTACAGTTGCCATTTCGAAGAACCCTCACAGAAAATAAGTGGCCAACAGGAATATTTTTGGGATGAATCGATATCACATTTATCTTTGTGAGACAATGATGATTATCTTGTGCAAATTAACTTAGAAATGTTCATACCTGACAGAAAACCAACACGGAAGCGTTACAGATGACACCATAGATGGATTCATATGCGACATTTCCGGTTCCGGCACGAAAATGGTGTCAAAATAAAATGTGTATTTATCTTTATTGGTCTCATACAGTCTATGACTGATCTATTTAATGTGGTATTTTATGTCAATGTTCAGTTTGTGATAGACATGCCTGAAGTGTTAACATTAAATTTTATGGATAAAAAAAAATAAAGAGAAATTACATGTTTTATTATTTATAATTAGTATGTCTAATTAAGTGCCATTATGTCAATGGTTTCACAGGCAAGCTACATACTCTGAATAGTAGTGAGTACGTGTGCATCTGTGTTCCATGGCTGTGCCAAAGACACGGGATGGAATAATATTCCAGTCTGTCTGGTGTGGTTTGTTCCACCAGAAGAAGGTGATCCCCCTCCTGTTCAGTTGCTAAGCTGCAGGACAGTTGACGTCTCTTCATTATTTGGGACCACATAACCTAGCAGCTATGTCAACAACCTGTAAATACAATGGCAGAATCTGCCGGCAAGCTGTTTTCTGTTAGCTGTGTCATCAACGATGTCAAAATAAAGGTAAAGCTATCCAATATTCAATATTGCTCTTGTTAAAAATAACGCGACGCAGGTTGCTTTTGTGTCAATTAGCTAGCTAAGCTAATGCTTGTCTGATTCACCATGCATGAGGTGCCAGTGAATGTGCTTGATCTAGCCAAAATAAAGGCCTGCATTACTAACAGTTACCAATTTGACGTTTTGCCTAGTTATGATAACCTAAGAAAAGACAAGTTAAGTTAGTTAGTTAGCGTTTCTAAGTTAAATTAGCAGAATTTCCTTTAAATACATCTATTGGGAAATACAACCCTTAATATCGAAAATGTCTTATTCAATATTCTAGAAGAGAGAGATACTTGTTTGATCAACATCTCGAGTGATACTATATTTCTCTGTCAATAGCTTTAATACTCGTGTGAGGAATGTGAAAATGAGACACTGACTGTCTGCTTCGGGTTGCTTACGTGAAGGTCGAGGATTATTGTGGTCATGTTCATCTACCCATATTGACTTGTGTATGTCAGCTGCTCACATTGTACCACCAACGTATACACACTACCGTAGTCACCTGTTACCACAATGGCTATGGCAGCAAGTAACACCAAGATGTCATGGCGATTGCGTGAGTATTTGGTTTTTGTTGCCCACAAACATTTACTTGTGACTGATGCAATGAGTCTGGTGAAGTGTATATTGTTGTTTTATTTCTTTTATAGACGAGTTCGTCGCCCATTCCAGCAATGTCTCCTATCTGGCTCTGGCAAAGAGCTCTGGTCGCCTACTAGCAACCGGAGGAGTGGATTGTAAAGTCAATATCTGGGGTGTTAGCAAGCCAAACTGTATAATGGTATGAGCCTAGCTAGCACTACTGAGCAACATGTATGCTGTTGAAGTTAGACTTGTTTCAAATTCCTATCATACTTCCCACCACTCTCCTTTGTCGTGCCTTTCAGAGTTTGACGGGCCATAGTACCCCAGTGGAATGCATACAGTTTAATAGCTCAGAGGAACAGGTAGTAGCTGGATCACAATCTGGATCACTGCGCATCTGGGACATGGAAGCTGCCAAGAGTAAGATTGAATCAATTGTGTGGGTGTGGGTGTGTGTGGGACAGCATGTTTGAGTTGTTGATGAATCAATTCTGTAATATGTTTGGTGCATATTTTTTTTAGTCTTGCGGACTTTGATGGGACACAAAGCCAATATTACCAGTCTGGACTTCCATCCATTTGGGGAATACTTGGCCTCAGGTTCAATGGACACGAACATCAAGGTGTTTGTCTGAATTTCTGCTTTTTCATTATGTTATTTAGCGCTAATTGAGTTTACAGTGTTACCACATAAGTCATTTCATCCTGTATTGGCTGTAATACTTTTTTATTTTAGTTAATAGCCCGTATTTGTGAGCGCTCCTTTGCTATTTTTTGTTGAATAAATTACACTTTAAATTAACCGTTTTCAGCTCTGGGATGTGCGGCGAAAGGGGTGTGTCTTCAGGTATAAGGTATGTAATTGTGCGTGTGCGTGTGAATGCAATTAATGTACGAAATAAAGCAGTTGGCTATACTTGCATAAAAAAACAACTTTAATATGGATTTTTGTTATAAACTATTATGGCACACTGTCAGGATGTAGATGAGCAAGAGTTGATCTTTACCATTTTGTGTTCCTGTTGATCCTTTTGGGTTTTCCTGCTGGTCAACATATTTCCTGTAGTCATGAAGTGACACTAATTTAGCTATTTGCTTCGTGTGGGGGATTGTGACCAGACTACAGACTAAACCCACGGATTAATTAGCTGGTGTACGTAAAGACACCTTCTGACTGTCAGCAACTGTTGCCTGAATAACACAAACAAATGTGTAAGCCTATGCCCCTGTGGCCTATTTGGTCTGTGCCTAGACAAATACATTCTAATGATACTGTCTCTACACTCAAAGGTTCTGCCAGTATAACATATTTTCTACACATTATCAGTGTTAAAATAAGGCCTACTTTCCTGGAAAATTGACTCTGTATCAATTTTCCAGGTTAAGCCATTGGACTTCTAAAAATTATTTCAGTAAGGCTCCGCTGGGTTATACTACACATACAATACTATATATACTATATACTGTATGTAACCACACACTAACTCTCCCTCTCTCTATTGCTCTCATTCTCACTCTCTCGCTCTGTCTTTGTCAGATATGGTATCATATTTTGCTTGGTATTTAAATCAATATACTTATTTTGACACTATTTTATTCTCACTGGCACAATGCGATCCAGTGTGTTGCTTTAGTGATTTTGTCTATTTATTTTTGAAATGTATATCTATTTTTTATTTTTGTAGGCTCACACTCAAGCAGTGAGGCGAGTGGCTTTCAGTCCAGATGGGAAGTGGCTTGCATCAGCTAGTGATGACTGCACGGTCAAGGTAATTAAACATGTGGTACACTTATCACACCCTTTATTACACGGGTACACCCTAACCCTAACCCTAGAAATGGGTCCCAGTGGATAGCACTGTGGCCTCACAGCAAGAAGGTCCCGGGTTCGAAGCCTGGTCGTCCCGGCCTTTCTGTGTGGAGTTTGCATGTTCTCCCTGTGTCTGTGTGGGTTTCCTCCAGGTGCTCTGGTTTCCCCCACTATCAAACATGTTAGGTTCACTCTCTCCTGCCAGTTTCATTGACCAGAGACACTGGCATATATATTAGTTGGTCCCCGGGCGCTGCACAGCGGCTGACCACTGCTCCCTTGAGGGATGGGTTAAATACAGAGAATGAATTCCGCTACGTGTATGTGACAATAAAAGCACCTTTACCTTTAAATACACAGGTGTCATTTCCAGTTAGGAGCATCACATAGCTGACCATTACATTTTTATGGTACTTGTCACATCAGACGCCATTATGTTCCCTTGTGTCCGTTAGCTGTGGGACCTCACTGCAGGAAAGGTGATCACAGAGTTCAGTGCTCACACTGGACCGGTCAACATTGTCCAGTTCCACCCCAATGAGTATTTGCTGGCATCTGGCAGCTCAGACAGGTACAACACACACACGCACACACACATGCACACACACACACACACACACACACACAGTTCTTTGTTTGTGCTGTATGTTGTGTATCATTTGGATGTTTATTACAGGACAATCAAACTGTGGGATTTGGAGAAGTTCAAGATGATTGGCTCCTCTGAAGGAGAGGCAAATCCCGTCAAGTGAGTCTTTGGGTTTCTTTCTCCTAAGGACGTTCTGCTGTTTATTTTCATTGAAACATGCCCTTTATATCTACATTACATCATTCAGCAGATTATGACAGCAACATGCAGCTATACATGATGCAACATGAATAACTCCTTTCCATCTTCAGGTGTATCCAGTTCAGTCCAGATGGTTCGTGTCTCTACAGTGGTGCTGTGGATTGTCTGCGGGTCTATGGCTGGGAGCCGGACCGCTGCTTCGATGTGGTACCGGTGGGCTGGGGAAAGGTGGCAGACTTGGCCATCTGCAACCATCAGCTGGTGGGTAGTCCTCAGTGGCCTTGTGGGCTTCAGTCATCATTTTAAAGGCACACCCCTCGATTTATATTATATTGCCACTGGAACCACAACTGTGCATGTGGCTATGGGCGTGGTTCTGCATGTGCACTCAATTTCAAAACAATTGAAAGAGATATCTATATATATACAGTATAACAAAACATGATTGTGTGTTGTTGTTGTTATTTATTCGTTATTTTCCCCTGCTGTTAATTACGCCTCATCTGGCTGTTTTCTTTGCTCAGATCGCTCTGTCATATCATTTGACCAACGTCTCTTCCTATGTGGTGGATCTGAGCAAAGTGAAGAAGTCTGGTAGCTCTGTGATCCAGGGGGTTATCCAGGACGACAAGCCGCTCACAGAGCCATCTCCCACAGGATCTACGCTGCGGAAAAGCTACGAGCGACCAATTGCCTCCTGTGGCAGTCAAAGGTAGAACGAGAAAGTCCTTTTGTTGGATACGATTAGCTCAAAGGTTAGCGCTGGAACATTGTGGGAACGTGATATCTGCTCCCGTCCCCAAGAGTCAGGCGGAGTTCTGAGGCGGAAAGACGAAGCCCCGAAGGCGAGAGGCGGAGCCCGAGTAGCGAAGACGAGACGGAGGAGAAGGAGTCCACCGCGGAGATTCGCAGTGCTGAGGACTACAAAGAGATCTTTGCACCAAAGAATGCCATTTGTACGTTTGTCCCAGATGCAAACGCACTGCTTTCCAGGCATCCAGATAGCAGGCTGTTCTATAAGTTGTGTTTGGATCCTGGATCCATTTACATTGCTTCTACTTTCTCAGGTCGCACCCCACCCAAGTTCAGCGAGCCCTTCCTTGCTCCCCTGGAAGACGGTAAGTAGATCAGAGATATCATTTGATCACTTGTGTGCAGTGATCCACTGTGCCCTGTGTACGGTAGCTTTGCCAGCTGTCAACCACTCTTCTGTTTTCACAGAGACCTTCGTGGTTAGAGCTAGTCAAGTTACGGACATTGTGACTCCAATGCCTGAAAAGTATCAGGTTGGTGTTTATGTGCAGGTTCAGATATTCACATTACTCCCAGTCTTCTGGTTGCTGTTGTTTAACATATATCTTTGCTCTCATTATGTGTGTTGCGTGTGTGTGTGCGCACGCGCGTGTCTGTTGTATGCGTGTTGTGTGTGTGTGTGTGTGTGTGTGTGTGTGTGTGTGTGTCGCGTGTGTGTGTGTCGCGTCGACCAGCTGAAGAATGCCCCAATAGCCTCGTCAACTCCTGTCCAGAGGGTGGAGCCCACTGTCGTCTCCTCTGGGCCGCGCCCCATCCCTGCGGCAACCGCCTCTGCCGCCCAACCGTCGCACCCCATGCCCCCCGTGCCGCCCCCGCCCCCCCAGGCCGCCGGCGGCACGGCCCGGGCACAGCCCTACATCATCCCCTCGGCCAGGAACCATCCCATAGGGCTCAACTTGGCAGACTTCCTGCCGGTAAGCAGACACAGGCAGAGATATTGGAGCGCTAACGGCGTGGAGCCTCGGAACGCATCTCTGTGTGGGGGGACGCAAATTGAGCGCTCCTGGCCTCTTGAAGTGGGCGAGCTACCTGGGAATGAATGTAATATACTCAAAGTACCCATTAACACCCAGAGAGAAATAATGTGCATTGTCTTTATGGGATCCGTGGACCTCCCCATTGACTTACATGGAACGCTGGGTCGCTCTGGTCTGCGATGAAAAGCGCCCCCTCCCAAAAGCTCAGTGCGTAGAAGCCACCTCTATTGTTCACTTCCGTCTCTCTGGTGCAGGCACACACGCTTGTGTTAAAGGTATAGTCTGCTATTGCAGGCTAAACGTAAGCTAAGTCCGCTAGCTTACCGCTGTCTGTGTGTGCTGAACAAATAAGCGGGTACTCCTACACAGCCCTGGCTACGTAAACAGGAGCATAAACAAAGTGACGAGCACAACGCTCACAACACCAAAGCCGCTTGGCTTCGCAATGTGCTTCAACGTGTGGGGGGCGGAGCTTCTGAGGGAGTTTGATTTGAGCTCGCCGCTAGCGAGTGCTCTGGAGAATGACTGACCCTGCCTGTAGATGCTAACCTGCGTGTTCCGCCTGCGTCTCCTCCAGGCTCCCCCGAACAACCGGCCCAGTGCGCTGGGGGACGAGGAGGCCTTGTCCCAGATCAAGAAGGGACACAACACCATGTGTGTGATGCTGAGCAGCCGCCACAAGAACCTGGAGGCTGTCAGATCAGTGTGGGGCGGCGGGGAGGCCAAGGCAATGCTCCACATCTATATATCGCTCTATCTCTATAGCTCTACACCTATATATCTCTCTATAGCTCTACCCCTATATATCTCTCTATAGCTCTACACCTATATATCTCTCTATAGCTCAACCCCATATATCTCTCTATAGCTCTACACCTATATATCTCTCTATAGCTCTACACCTATATATATATCTCTATAGCTCTACACCTATATATCTCTCTATAGCTCTACACCTCTGTATATCTCTATAGCTCTACACCTATATATCTCTATAGCTCTACACCTCTGTATCTCTCTATAGCTCTACACCTATATATCTCTCTATAGCTCTACACCTATATATCTCTTTATAGCTCTACACCTATATATCTCTCTATAGCTCTACACCTATATATCTCTCTATATCTCTACACCTCTGTATATCTCTATAGCTCTACACCTATATATCTCTCTATAGCTCTACCCCTATATATCTCTCTATAGCTCTACACCTATATATCTCTCTATAGCTCTACACCTATATATCTCTCTATAGCTCTAGACCTATATATCTCTCTATAGCTCTACCCCTATATCTCTTTATAGCTCTACACCTATATATCTCTCTATAGCTCTACACCTCTGTATCTCTCTATAGCTCTACACCTATATATCTCTCTATAGCCCTACCCCTATATATCTCTCTATAGCTCTACACCTCTGTATATCTCTATAGCTCTACACCTATATATCTGTCTATAGCTCTATGTATATCTATCATATCTACAGTATATCTCTACATCTGTCTCTACATCTCTCTTTAATTATATCTACAGTATATCTCTCCATCAATATATCTCTACATCTGTCTCTACATCTCTTTAATTATATCTACAGTATATCTCTCCATCAATATATCTCTACATCTTTCTCTACATCTCTCTTTAATTATATCTACAGTATATCTCTTCATCAATTTATATCTATCTATATATCTTTCTCTATATCTACAGTATATCTACATCTGTCTCTACATCTCTCTGTATATCTATCTTTCTATATATCTATTTCTCTCCATCTACTGTATATATATCTATATTTCTCTTTACATCAATATATCTCACACATCTGTCTGTGTATATATCCGTCTCTATCTCTATATTTTATATAGGTATATCCACTATTTAAATTGAGATTTTCTATGTGGGAAAGCCATATTCTTTGTTAATTTGGGTCAAAGACTACTAGGATGTAGGCCTATTTTTTATTTTTTTTATTAGGCTACACTAAGGTATTAATAATCTGTGACCCATAGACATGTCTGGCGTATGCTCGCTCTGACTCTGAGCCTGTTTGCCTTCTCTTAGATGTCCCTGGACACTGCTGTGTCTATGAACGACCTGTCAATTGTTGTAGACATTCTCAATATTGTCAACCTTAAACCGTAAGTGTGCCTAAATACATGTGCACATGCATGCGCACACGCACACATGCTGGTAATATTTTTAAATATTTGACCTGATGACACACAGGTCACTATGGAAACTAGACCTGTGTACATCCATCCTTCCCCAGATCGAAGAGCTGCTGCAAAGCAAATATGAGAGGTGAGCCTCTATGGTTATAAAGGCAAAATACACTAAAACTACAACTATTATTAATATTAATAATAATAATATCGCACTGTGGCATTTCCCTAATTTAATTTATTGTATTTTAATGTATTAAATTTACGGTATAATAGGTTAAATCAATGACCACAACCAATGTCCTTGATGTAACCTTGTTGTGTCACATGATCTAGCGGATGCTTTTATCCAATCATCAGAGTTCTAAGGTGCAGTTAGAATACTTGTTGGTCAGCCAGGCATGTTTACAACCACATCTATATCCCGCCCCCTGCTGGCGTATGATCACGCATACAGTGTTTGTATGTGTGTGTGTGTGTGTGTGTGTATGTGTGTGTGTATGTATGTGCGTGTGCGCATGTGTGTGCTCCTAGTTATGTGCAGACTGGCTGCACCTCTCTGAAGCTGATCCTGAAGCGTTTCTGGCCCCTCATCTCCGAAACGCTCAATGCCCCACCATCAGTAGGGGTCGACATCACCAGAGAAGAAAGGTGGGTGACCAGACAGACAGACAGGTTGATAGGTGAATAGATAGACAATAGACAGATACTGTATATGACAGACAGACAGACAGTTTGATAAGTGAATAGGTCAATAGACTATAGCCAGATACTGTATAAGACAGAGATACTGTATAAGATAGCCAGATAGATAAACAGACAGATAATAGACTGATTTCATAGATAGATACTGTACATAGATGGATCTGTGCAACTCATTTGTGAAGGGTACATGTGATGAGCGTTAGCTCCGCCTCTGCCTCGTGCAACACCACTCACCTGCGCCCCCTGCCTGTGTAATTCCAGGCACAAGAAATGCAGAGCATGCTACAAGCAGCTGAAGAACCTGAGCAACGTCGTGAAGAACAAGGCCGACCAAGTCGGCCGGCATGGCAGCACCTTCAAGGAGCTTCAGCTGCTCATGGTTCCGCTGTACTGACAGCGCTGCTGGGTGGACGGACCATGGTGTGGCAGCGCTTCTGCCAGAACAGCACAACAACACATTCTGAACTGCCTTTAATAGCCTGGTGCGTTGGACTCCATTTTGCTTCTCGTGGCTCCATCACGTACATTTCCCTAAGCATGGAGCGGTCAGCGGAGGACTGTGCTGGACCTTGAGGTCTCTTCTCTGTTGAAGGATTGCACGTTTAGACCTCCAATGTAAAGCATGCCAAGTTCACAGGGCTCGGATTGGACTGCTCTTAAGTTTGGTGCATTTACATACAAGTTCCTACAGCGTTTGTGGTCAGTGAGATAGTTTGGCCTTACGTAGATAGGGTTTGGCAACAGGTTCTGTCAGTGGAAGTTGTTATATGCCTTGGGATAATGTTACGTTTCTCTATAAGCGTTAACGTTCAGATGAAATGGTACCTAAACCCTAGTAATGTTAAGGACTGCTGAAGTGCATTCCTTGCGAATGCTTTCACTATTTAACTAAGTGTGTGATTGCACAGAATCCAGGTATTGGAATAACTATGTATTTTCTAAAGTTGTTTTACCATGTTCTTTTTCTATACCTTTTGATCTGAACCTTTACATTCACACTTGTATCATTAACACTGAAGACCAGTGATTTTTTTTTTTAATATATATAAAAATTAGATTTGCACCTTAAAGGGACATTATGAAAATATTCCTCTTCTCACCAGCAGAGAGCAGTAATATCATTTTCTGTAATGTTATGAAACGTTATAGACAGGGCAGGTCATGGAATTATATTAAAGAGCAAATAGTCTGTATAAAAATGACAAACTACATTCATTTTAGTCTTATATTTGCCATTTCTTGGTCAAGTTTTATACTGTACATATACTGTATATAGCTCTGAAAGAAAACACATCGTATGACTGGGCTGTTGCCAGTGAGAAGCCAAGTGGACATCTGTCTTGGAAGGGGTTGATATTACAAGGCAGAAGAGACATTGATTTTCTTTCTACCTTAACACAGCAACTATAAAACATTTGGTTTAAAGTATTTATTAAAATAAAGTATAAAAAAAAAAGAAATCTACAACGCGCCCACAAGTGAGCAGAAAAAAGCCACAATGCATTCTTCTCATTGAGCAGGTATATAACCATTAGGTGATGACATTCCTAAGCATTCCTATTTACAGTCTGTGCCTTTAACACTTAATCATCCTGCTTGTTCACAGCCCAGCACCAGGGTTAGAGTTACACATGTCTATCTTGAGGTCAGATGTCAGCTGTGTTATTACAGCTGTGAAATGTCGATGCCCTAGACTAAATGTTTTGTGTCCGCATTGGACATTGCTAAGAGATACGTCTCAAAGCCAGGCTATTGGAGATATCTACCACACTTTGACAAGTCCCATTACAGGAATGGCATTTCCTGCCTGGCAGGGAATGAGTGTGTCCAGCTTCACTTGCTCTGATTACAAGGGAGGGGAAAACAAAACAGGAACAGAAGACATTTCCATGCAGTTTCTTTTGATCTTTCTAATCTAGCAAACACAAACATCTACACAGGAATAGCGTTCCTTTGCACTCTTATATTGCTTGTGTCCTATTGGACAGAATATGCCCAGCTTGGTATCAGTGGAGTACCCTGATTGGATAATGGAGGGCCTTGAGAAAAAAAAAAAAATCTGCCTAAAAAAGAAAAAAAAGCAGGTCAAAACATAAATATTTACTGTAATAAGCACATAATAAATCATGATTTTTATATATTATAAAATAATTTTTTTTTAAAGTGCAACTTTATTAAATACTGTGAGTGGAACGTTTATACTGTTATGGGGGGTGGGGGTGGGGGGGGCATCGTAGACAGAATAGTACTGTTGTAATAGTGTTCGTTCTGGTACTTGACAATAAGAGACCTCAATTTGTCCTCATTGAGAAATTTCAAAGAGGGAGGGTGACTTCACATCAGGCAGTACAAGGAGTGCTGTTAGTTTCATTTTCCTCTGACAGAGGAGAACAGTTTGGCCAGCAGAAGTGTCTTTGGGTTGTCAGGAGAAATGGCGTCGTAGTCGAGATTCTGCATTTTGCTTTCCCCCGTTCTCTCGCTGGTTAGCACCCTGCTGTCACATTGCCCAAAACCTCCCCAGTGTCCACCACCCCTCTGAGGGGGTCTGCAGGGGGCGGTCACCTTCAAGCGGTCATCTTCAGGCGTCCTGTGGAGGACAAAGTGTGAGAGCTGTTGGGACATGCAAGGCTCCACTGTGTTACATGACTGCACCACAACCCTCAGCGCAGCACGAGATGAGCAGCGGCAATTCAGGTGGCTGGCGCGCGCGCACGCACACACAGACAGAAGACAAGCATTCAACCACTACAACATTTAGTTTGCCCACGCACACACACACACACACACACACACACACACACACGAGTATGGGACACATGACACATGAACTCTGTCTACCATGTGCATGGTTTTGCAAACAGGTGCGCAAAAGCTTGTGGCTCTTTCCAGGTTAGAGGAGGACGTTTGTGGGGTGGGGGAAGGGTTAATTGGGGGTGTCTTTGACCGGGTAACATGTAGGCGCTGGGCACCATGCCATGCTGAGCGCTTCCCATGCCAAGCTAATGACCAATCGGCGTAGAAACCACACCTACCTGCCCACCGTCCCCCACCAATGGGCTGGCTCTGTCTACCTGTCTATCTGTAAATCAACCAATCAAACCACAGCAGCATGGATTAGCAAACTGACTCTGCTGTCATCCAGCAGAGGGGAGGAGTTTGGTGTGAGTGTGAGTGAGTGAGAGAGAGCATTTTGTTGTGAGTGTGTTGTATAAGTGTCATGAGTGTGTATGAGTGTGTACGAGTGTGCGTGCGTGCGTGCATGTGTGCGTGCGTGCGTGCGTGCATTTTGTTGTGAATGTGTTGTAAAAGTGTCATGAGTGTGTATGTATCTGTTCGCGAGCATAAATCTGTCAATAGTTATGCAAAGGCTTAGCTAGTGGCCTACACATTATTGTGGCATGCTAACTAAATATGTTATACCATGTGTTATGGGGGTCCCTGTGCAGTGTTTCTATCAGCTAAGGGGTCCTTGGTCCAGAACATAATTATGGACCAAAATGGATGACATGTAAAAACTACAGTGTTACGAGCGCAACGCTTTACCTAGCCAGCTAAACAGATGGCATGTGACAGCGGCGACACCTTAACTAGTCTGAGGAACATTTCCATTCTTCCATTAATTGTTCACGTAACACACACACACACACACACACACACACACACACACACACACACACACACACACACACACACACACACACACACAAGCTGCGTTTACATGGACCCCATTATTCCGATTCTACAATTTGACAACTTCAAAAGACATGATACATTATGAGCTATATAATGTGTGCAGGTTTAACATCAATTCCTTGCGCATGTTAACACCAGGCCGCGTGCGTATGCGTTTGTGTGCGTATGTGCGTGCCTGCTGACAGCTGGGACTGGGACCTCCGGCGTGAGCTGGTCGTCCTGGAGGTGGAGGAGAGGGTGGAGGAGAGGGTGGAGCCAGCACTGCTGGCACGGGAGATGGGCAGGGGCACCGGGGTGACGGGGGGAGAGTCCAGCTGCACAGGCAACACACGCCATTAATGGGTTGTACTTCCCCTTAACATCCACTGGAGGGAGCTGTGTGGTAGCGATGCGTGCATGCGTGCGTATGCGTGCATGTGTCAAGTCAATTAGTAATTCATAAACACATTTAAAAACAGTACAAAATTACCCAAAACAAGATTATTTTTTAAATCAATAAAAATAAAACAAAAACACAAAACCATATAAAATAGAAAGAAAATGTAAAAATAATTATAAAAAATATAGCTGCAAGCAGCCATGAAGGGGTCCGAGCATACAGAACACAAGTCATATTTTCGTTTTCTTGCTAAAACCATAGAAACCTTAAAGTTTTACTGAGTGTTGGAGACCTACCAAGCCATATACTGACCAAGTTTGGTTGATGCATCTGCTTGGATTTAGGAGTAATTAACACTTAAAGTGATATTTCTAGTATAGCGCCCCCATATGGCCGATTAACGCC
>JAODTR010000019.1:0-22978 GCA_025399935.1 Amblyopsis rosae
CCAGACAACACAGCTCTCAGGATCATAGGGACACACAAACCTCTCCACCACGATAAGGTGATGGTTCCCGGAGAGTAGAGAGGAGTGCCAACCATAATTCATTCTGGAGCAGGAGGGGCATGCATTCTGGTTTCAACCACACTGGTACACATCAAGGAGTGTCCCTTTTTAAATATTATGATTCAAGACAATAACTGTCAAGTATTTTAAGAAAGCTGCAACTAACAGTGTGCCACCCAAACTATTTGCTTTCTTTTGACCGTGACGCAGATCGTCCAAGAGATCCGTAACCGCACCATCCGATCAATGTGCGGCCAGAAGAACATGCCCCACAGCGTTTGGTCCCTGAGCCCCCTGCAGAGGAAGACGCTGCTGCAACACATCCTGGTAAACGACGAGCACCGCTTCCTCTACTGCTACGTCCCCAAGGTGGCCTGCTCCAACTGGAAGAAGGTTCTGAAGGTGCTGAGCGGCGCCTTGGAGAGCGTGGCGGTCAACGTCAAAATGGACCACCGCAGCGACCTGCTCTTCCTCTCCTCGCTGAAGGCTGAGGAGATCCGCTACCGGCTCAAGCACTACTTCAAGTTCATGTTTGTGCGGGAGCCCATGGAGCGGCTGCTGTCTGCCTACAGGAACAAGTTCGGGGAGATCGAGTCCTACCAGAAGAAGTACGGCGTGGAGATTGTAAAGCGCTACCGAAAGGGCCGTGCCAAGGACACGACCGGCGATGACGTGACCTTTACGGAGTTTGTGCGTTACCTGCTGGACGAGGATGTTGAGCGCATGAACGAGCACTGGATGCCTGTGTACAATCTCTGTCAGCCTTGTGCCATTGCATATGACTTCATTGGCTCCTACGAGCACCTGGAGCTTGATGCAGATTATGTGCTCCAGCAGGTCCGGGCTCCCCCACACGTCCATTTCCCAGAGAGGCAAACGTGGTACAAGCCTGTCACGTCAGAGACACTGCACTATTACCTGTGCAATGTACCGCAAAAGCTACTGAGGGAACTGCTACCTAAATACATTCTAGACTTTTCCCTCTTCTTGTACCCGCTCCCCAACACAACCACTGAATACTGTAGACATTAGTTTGGTTCAATTCAAGTTTATTTGTCCTCGAGGGGCAATTCAGTAGGCCGGCATCATAAATACAACAACCTGGACATGATAAACACACATGGAGACTGTACTGAAAGGAAGAGCTTTTAGCTAAGTTAATAAGTAATAATAAAAATAAAACAAAACAGTTAAAGTATAACTAATTCTAATAACTAATTATTCCGAAAGTGCTTTGTGCGTTGGAAGCAACTTTGGAGAATGGTGATACTGAAGGTATGCAGCCCATAGCATAAAATAGTTCCAGAATGTTTGTTGTTCAGGGATGTCAGAATTCATTCAAATGAAAAGGATAACCTAATTATTACATAGATATGGTAAGAATGTGCCTTCTCACCCCCAAGGCATAGAGCACCCTTAGAAGGTACTGACATTGCTAACACTTCCTAATGATCTCCTCTGCATTTGCCTCGAAGGAAGTGCACAGGTATTTGTACTGATGTACATCCTCCACTGGTTCACCATGAATTATGACTGCGGAGATAACCTGCAAAAGTCCACAAACAGATCCTTGGCCTTTGAGACCTCAAACTGCAGACTGGAAATGTTAAGAATTTTCAGCTGAATCTTCCAACTGAACATTTGTGGACCATGATCTTGGGAAGGCTAGAGAGGAATAATGCTTCAGTGAAAGCAAGATTTTTCAGTGAAAGGGGCCAGCAGAGATAGATAGAGGGTAATTTATACATTTATCAACATTGAGTAGTGTTGTCTACCAATGTGCCAGTGCCATTGAATGGGGGCTTCTGCAGTCATTTGTATACTAAAGGACACTGCTCTGGGAAACCAGTCCCAGTGTACCAACATTACATTTTTGAAAAGAGCTATTACAATGAGGTCATTTAGCAGACACTATCTGAAGTGACATACGGTAGTGAGTAGCACAGCTACAACTATTAAGGTGCAGGTAGGGGATGGACATCTTGCTCAGGGATGCATAGGTAGGCCGGCAATGCCCTGCATGCTAGGGATTGAACAACCACCTAACCACTAGACTATCCTGCCCCTGGTGACGGAACAGCTGCTGAACTCGTCAGTGTTTCAAGGTGTGGCCAGTTATCATCTGGCTAGGTTTTGGTGGTGCTCAATATTATAATTAATATCACTTAATGCTCATTAAGCATTCTGATATCCAATTTAAGACTGGTTATATTTGTCAAACCTTGAATAGAAGTTGAGATAATTAGTGAGAGATGTTTTAGTGTATCTTTATAACTTTTTTTTTTTACAGAACCTTTAGTACCGTTTTTATTGCTACCGTATGGAATAAGCAGTGTTTCATGCTAGCAAAGCTTTAAGCTAGCTACTGGAAAATGTCAGTTACAGAATGTTACTAAAACCAAATTGTATTACAGTGTAAACATTTTAATGTTACAAGTCAATTGTATTTGTATTAGGTATTTGTCAATAAGAAAACATTTCAATGACATGTTTAGTCGGCCTACAAATGATGTCTACATGGGTATCTTTGATGTCTAGCAGGGTAAAGCAAGCAAATGCAAATTACTCAGTTGTCCACCTCTTTGTGTGTCCCATCTTTCCCATGATCGCTTTCCACTGTTCCATTAAATAAAACTGATGCAATTTAAATTTTTAAGAATGATCAGTGCACTGAAGAATACTTATTTGGTATTGATTTATTATGAATATTTAAATACAATTAAAAGACCAGTAAAACAATGTATAAAATACAAACCTTATTGAAATAATAATCATTGTAAAAGCATGTCTTGTAATGCTGCATAACTTAAATTTTTTTTTAAAAAAAAGCTCCACAACAGCTGTTGGACAGACTGTGCTCCACGTCTATTCCCAGCATCGGGTTGGGCCGTGTCCATTCCCAGTATAGCGCTGAGCAAAGCGGAGTCATTAAGCACAGTGTGCTGCAGGTTTGATGCAGGCATACTCAATGTCCTTGCTAGACAATGAAATATGGCATCATTTCTCTAGTCCAAAAAAAGTTAGACAAGAGTTGCTACTTCTTGAAGCTCACATTCCTGTGGAGAGAAATATAAAAAGATCCATTCAATCCAAAAGCAGTAGTCATGCATATTGTATTACGACATTATCCAAACACTGCACACGTGTAGCCTTACTTCTCTGTGGATTTGTCTGAGGAGCGGTCAGGTGTTAGGACTATGGAGTGCTCCGAGGAGCTGGGCTGGGGACTGGCCGACAAGCTTTGAGGCGAGGAGCTCCGCAGGGAAGAGAAGGAGACACCGTGCCGCCGCATCTCCTGAATTGCCCTCTCACTAACAGAGACAGACACAGAACGTGTATGAGAACGTTTTAAAATGGCTGCTTCCTACTAACTGAACCAAACCAGCAGTTCTCATCCAGTTTCACATGAAAGAGCTGAGGCTAGTGATGATTCATATCTCCAAAACTCTTCCTGTGTAGGATACAGATATATCTTAAGCACTGCTCCAGTCTACGACACTGGGACAGGGCAAAATGGTGTACCGAAGAAACAGCTGGAGATTTAGCAATACGCAATAGCACAAAGGGGAATTGAGAAATACCCTTTCCTTTATCTAAAATGTAGTTACTTCCTCTGAATAATCAAATTATTAAAAAAAAATTAAAAAATTTAAAATAAAAAAGGCACATACAATATTTATTGTATTTATACTTATATTGGTGTATAATTAAAATTACTTAGATGTACAGAACTCCAGAGATTAATGGATTTATCTAGTCATATGTTTTGCTTCTGCCAAAACTTATATCTATACAAGTGTAATAAAGTCATTCAAAATCCACCAAAGGTTGTTCTGACATGACAGAGTGCCATCTTTTGTTTTTTTTTTGCTGGGCCCAACCTTCACCACTGAAGGCTGCCCCATACCAAGGCTACATGTCTTGGTATGGGGCAGTGGTGACAATAATAATTAGAACAAAAGTAGTAAGATTCAATGAATCAACTTCCAAAGACAGTTGTAGATATTTCCCCAAGAGTGAAGAAAAGAAACGACTCACCGTTCAAAGCGTTCAGTGGTTAATTGTCTTTTAAGAATGTCCATCTCTGTCTGCAGCTGGGAGACTTTCCCTCGAAGCTGGGACACCTCCCTGGCATGCCCTGCACTGGAAGTGTGCGCACGCACGCACACACACACACATTTACGCTAAAGTCTATTATACAGGCTTATACCCCCAACCAAATACCCCAACACATTTAAGCAATCTATATACACAGGTGTATTTTAAGTAAATGTAATTAACAGTGCATATTACCATATATTGTATATTACATTGTATCCTTTAACAGACAAAATAAAAATGTAAAAAATATATTTATACATTTAAATTCTATTATCACAGCCATCAACTTCTTGACTCATCTTACGTTTTGCTGTCGGCTAGGGTAAGCCTGTCTCGCAGCACCTTCAGCTCTGACTCCCTCTCGCTGGCATTCAGGTGGGTTTGGAACTCCTTCTGTCGGTTGGTGGAGAGAAGCGTCTCCAGGTTATGGACAGTCAGCTTTTCACTGGCCAGTTGCTTCTTCAGTAGCTCCGTCTCCGAGCACACATCTTCTAGTTCTCCTGTCACCTTAGTGGGTGAACAGTCACGCGTTACTACAGAGGGCATTCATAAAGCACCGTACTGTACATATTAACAGCCAATTCCTGACATACCCTCTCCAGGTCCATGCTCTTGGAGGTGAGCTGGCGTGCAGTGAGCTCCTTGCCAGAGTCCAGCTTGAAGCAGAGCTCCCTGACAGAGGCCATGTCAGACAGCAAAGCAGCCTTCTCCCTCTGTGCGGCATGCAGTTCCTCCTCCAGCCGAGACATGCCTCGAGCCAATGAAGACACCTGGGACTCGTATGCCTGCAAGGCCTGCACATGCTACAGGAGGGGAAGGGGGAATCTCAATGCAAGATTAAGCTATGTGGAATAATCCATCAGTCTGTGAGTGTGCCCCTTTGCATACATGGCCGTATTCACTGTGTGCTTGAACGATTGATAGATGTTTGTTTTGTCTAGTGGACTGCATTGTATTTGTATGTACATTATCAACTGTGCTAATTTCATGATATCTGCAAGCCACCTAATTTTTCAATATGGACGTAAGGTGATATATGGGTGTAGGTGGTTGTACTACATACATACACCATGTTTATACTGTATGTTTATACAAGAATTGTTATTATTGCCCATAATACATACCAGCAAATCTAAGGTCACACTAGTAGGTATAGTAAGCAAAGACGCTTTTTGTCAAATTCACCAAATATCTCCTCGCACTGCTACCTTAACGTCACCTTAACGTCATCTGAACTGGAGTTCTTCCAGCTTGAAATTGTGATGGGTAAAGATAGTTTCTACAAGGGCAATTCTGGGCACAAATCAAGTAGTGTTCCTTCATAATAAAATCAATACGGCTCACCTGTTGGATTTCTTTCTCCTGCTGGCTGACCTTGTCACGCAGGTGTCTCCGCTCAGTGTCTGCAGAGAGCAGCTCCAGGCGGATGGAGTTGTTGAGGCCTTCAGCCTGCTGCAACTTCTGCTCCCGCTGCTCCATCTCAGAGTGGGTCATCTTGAAACGCTCCAGGTGGTCCCTGTTCTCCTGCTCCTGTGGGTCAACATCTAGGCGTCAGTTGTCACGCCTGACACACACAACACCTTTAACCTTATAAGATGTTAACTTATTTATTCAAATGTTATGTTTTCAGTGGCATTGTGTTGGTTATGATTGTGTACTGTGTGTTTAATGCAATTATGCTGTGCTATTAAAGTATGTTTTAATTCATGGGAAGGTCCAGTCTACTAACAACCATAACAGATTCTCCCAAGACTGGGACCACTAGGAATTATGTGGGGCAAAAGATGTATGCCGTCTAGTTCTCTTGCCTTTTCAGCGATCAGCTTCTCCAATCTGTACACTTGAGAGATGTAGGATTGAAACCTCATCTTTAGCTCGTCCTTCTCGTGCAAAGCCTCCTCCATCTCCACATGTACAGTCTGGATTCCACAGCAAACAGAACCACGGCTGTGTGTAAGCTGCATGCAACATAGGCACGTGTCCAATCCAACAGATGGGTAATAACGTTGTCATTTTCTTACTTGATTCTCTCTGGTCATTGTGGCCAGGTCGTCTTGCAACCTCCTGTTCTCTTTCAGTGCAATGTCTCTCTCTCTGTTGAGCACACTCAGCGTCTCCTGGGCTGCATCCAGCTGTCTTCGCACACTGGCCATCTCACCGTCGCGGCTGCTCAGCGCCCCCTTGAGCTGACTGCAAGACATGCAGGCCCAAATTAGACGTTTCTACTCACACTAGAAGATGCTATTCAGAACTCAGCCTCTTTTTTATTCTCTGCTCCATGACAACACATCTACAGCCAACACAGATCCCTTTTATATTGAAATAAACACTAATCTCTCTCATATATATATATATATAGATAGATGTGTGTGTGTATGTGTGTATATATATATATATATATATATATATATATATCTTACTTACCTAAGGGACTTATCCAGGTTTGTTACTGTGATTCTCAAATCCTCAGTAGTCTTTTCCTACATAATCAAATAAACACATATGCAACCGCAGTTCACTCCATTATGCCCCAGCAACACAGGCTCTGACATTATCATTGTACTGTAGTGGGGTCATGAGACCATTCTGTTTAGTTTTATTAGGACAAATAAATACATTAATAATCAAATCTATGTGTAGCTTTTAACATAAAACTTTATTTCTATTTTTCTATGTTGTGCCTTTATTTTGTAATACATTGTGTCTTTGCCATTAAAGGTTTATACATTAATGCGAGTGAGTGAGAGAGAACTTCTCTTGGCAACAGCTACCTTCATAGACAGCTCCTGCTGGATTGTGGCCATCTTCTCAGTCTTCTCGTCCACCTCGTCCTGCAGGGCGTCCTTGTCCTGGTCCAGGGCAGCGATGGACTTCTGAAGAGCAGCCATCTCATCTCGGTGGTGGGAACCATGTGCACTGAGCTCCCCTGGGAGCCAAATACAAAGCAAGGTAATTACTTTCTGCCGCTAGATGTCATACTAGAGCACCAGCATGTCAGAGCAAAGCAACAAGCGTTTACTGTGGTATAGTACCCAATCTGAACACCAGTACATGTGGAAACCTTCACCTATTTTCTCCTCCAGTTTCTCAATGTGCTGGTGCGCAGCCTGCAGCTCATTGGCCTTCACAGACAGTCTGTGCTGGGTGTCACATAGCGAATACTCCATCTGCTCCTGTAGCAGCCTGTGCACGGAAATGGAAGCAGGCATTAGCAGCAGTGGAGGACAACAGGCCACACGCTTTCCTTCTTTTCCCGTTACAACATGAATAAGATTGCAGACAATGCGTTTGATCATTAATAATACAACTTAAACAGCTGTATAAAACAGACACTGATATAGAGTAGAGGGCCAACCTCAGTGCATTAGCTTCAGTTCTCTGCTGGACGGTCTCCTCTGTATTCTGGACCAGAGCGGCGGCCCGAGCTTTGAGTTCCTGCTCCACGACTTCCCTGTTCTCCTGCAGCACACACAGCTGGGACTGCAGGTCCAGCCTCTCACGCTCCAACTGGAACAACAACAAAACATCAACCAAGTGGATTTAACTGCCCCACACATGTCCTGCTGCCATGTTGAAGAGCTACAGCAGAGAAGGTGTAAATCTTCCTCAGACTTACACTCCTAATAGTGTCCTCTAGTTCTAGAATCCTCATTCTCTCCTCGTTTCTGTCTGCGAGAGCTGAGGTCTGAGCAACCTGGGCAAACCAGCACAACATTAAGCACCGTATTCTGTGGAAATTGGGCTTATAGAATACAGAAATGGTTTAATGGGTTTATAGAAAAAGACAGATCTGGATGATATCTTTATTCATAAGCCAAAGCATGTGTTGTTAATTAAGGACCTAATATATTACTGATTATGACACGGTGTATGTTTTCATGAGAAAAATAAAGACAGGTGGAGCTAGTGAAAGTAAAAGCATAACCAGACCTTCAGTCGGTCCCTCAAAGCGTCTCTTTCAGAGGCGACCTGCTGCAGCTCGATGTCTGCTTGCTCCCTCTCCTCCCTCAACCTGTCTTCAGACATATCTGTAGTGCTGTGGACCTCTCTGAGCTGAGATCAGAGAAACCAGAGATCAGGCCTCATCCAAACACTTGACTTGGACTTTGAGTCTGAGAACCCAAGTCACAACAAGTTAATTGAGACATTGGGTTATAGTGATCCAAGACGTCTTGATTTATTGACTTTGCAAGGGTGCAGTTTCATACTAGCAAAGTCCCTTGATTAAGTCATAAATGTTTTGTGTTATTGCAGATATTAACTTGGTACTGGACCTAACAACTTGATAATAATAATATTCTAGACATGTGTTTGCTTTCCAAACTCACCTGCTTCACCTGTGCTTTGAGCTGGTCTCTCTCAGCGCTCAGAGCTTTCACGTTAGTCTGGATGCCCTCCATCTCCTTCTCAACCTCCAGCAGAACAGCTTTGAGCTCATCTCGCTCCTGCACCACACGAGACAGAGCTGCCTCCTTCAGCCCGCCCCCCTGGAGAACACAACCGCTAGCGTTCCTTAGAATCACAAGTTCATTCAGACTTACAATCAGATCGGACGCATTTGGAAGCGATTAAACCAATACTAATGAAGCCAGAATTAGTGACCCCCAAAAAAGAAGTTGTTCATAGCTTGCAACCCCCACTTATATTATAACTACATTTATATATACACAAACAACTACAAACAGCACTGACGAGTGTATCCAATTTTTATCAAAAATATAAGTCAAACGTCTAATTCCAAAAATGTTATCTAATTCCATAAATGTATTATTAATATTCATAACCTATAATGACCGGAAAAACAGGCCAGCAGAACAATGTCCATGTAAAAGGGTGGCATGGCAACGATAAACAAACTGACAATGACAGGATCAAGACGTGTTGGGACATCTCAAAATGCAATACCTCATCCAGTAACATTCTGATGAATGAAACCCAACACGGAATCAAGCTGCAAAGAAAATTCCCTAATATTCCATGAGTTGACCCAAAAACTAAAAGATGATATTCCCTTACTTTCCACATATGGAATAGACATTTGAAATTTCTAAAGATATTCCATAACCCTGTACAAAAGACAAATCCCTCAGGTGTCTAGATCCAGCTTGAGAACCACTGGACTAAAGTATAGTGAAACGATGTCACCCTACCCTGGATGTAGGACTTTGGCTTCTGCACGGACTGCGAGAGGGGCTGACATCCAAGCTGGACCGCCCTCTCATCTTCCTGTAATGGTCAACCTCCTGTCGGTAGTGATCCCTCTCCTCCTCCAGACTTCTGACGAAAGCATCGAGTCGGGACGGGGAGCGCTCCGTTCCACATACACCATGTTTAGCCCGCATGTTCTCCAACTCCAACACCAGCTCCTTGTCTAGACAACAGCAACTTGTATGTTAGTACAGGTTACAACGCAGTATAAATATGTACTAAAGAAAAGCAATAAACCGGAAACAAGAAGGGTAAGAAGACATTTAGAAATGCTCTGATGTTTTAAACAATAGATTAGCATACAACATAGTATGTAAAGATACAGTATAATAGAGCAATAGCGTCCTGAACAGAGAATGACATCACACGCCCTCTGTGTGTGAGAGCTCCTCTGTTCTGTAGTTTTTTCCCCACAACGGGCCGGCCGGGCGTACATGTTAGTCTATGTTAGGACCAGGAAGAATTTGTCTTGGTTTGAGATGCTGGTGCTCTAGTATGACATGTAGTGGCAGAAAGTCACACGGGGTCAACTTTAAGTAGTGATTTAAAAGATGTTAACGAATTCCATTAGCCTCATCTGCGAAGTATTAGGCTGTATGGCGTTTTGTTTTTATAGCCATGTCTGTAGTTCAAAAGGCTTTCAGCCAACATGTCAAATTACAGAGGGAGAAGTGAAACATCACCCTGCTTACCTGCCACTGTCAGTCTCTCTACTTTGTTCTGCAGCCTAGTTTTCTCATCTTCCAAGAAATTAACCATTCCCTCCATTTTCTCGTTCTGCTCCCTGAGTTCTGCCAGCTGGTCCCGTAAACGGTCCTTTTCATAGTAACCGCCAGACTGTTCCTGAATAGCAAGAAATGTTCACTAATATTACAATAATCTTTTCTTTTTTTTGTCAACGGGTGGGAAAATGAGATAGCAATACCGGTACCCATTAACAACAAATAATAAAATAACACACTTACACTTCTTATTTTTGTGATTATGTCCTCCAAATCATCAATAGTTTTCTGCTGCTTTGAAATTTCTTTCTGACACACAAAACAGATAAAAGGTAATTTGAATGGATAAATTATTATCCATTCAAATTAAATATGTTTTACTATCAGATATACCCAATGCAGAGAACCTAAAGCACGCTTATGTCTTATGTTCTCACTTTAGCTTCCTGCAGTTCTATATCGGCTGTCTCCAACACCCGGTCCTTGTCCAATTCTATCTGCTTGGCCATGTGGTCTATTTGTGTGAGCTCTTCACATAGTTCTTGGTTCTTTATGGAGAGGTTGGTCACTTCACTGGTGACATCATGTTTCTTCCGCTGAAGGCCCTCTACCTTCTGCTCCAGTGTGCGGTTGGTCTCCTGAAGGTACTCAATCTGTGGCATAATGGAGTAATGGATATATTTTATTTTATCGTATTTAGAAACATTTCCAAATTAATTAAAAAACCATTATAAAAAAACAGTATTATATAAAAACTGAATATTGTCCAAAAACACTTGGGCCATATCACCCAGCACTATTTTGTTTGAGAAACAATGGAAGTGAATAGCAGGTATGACGGTGTTGAATGTTTTGCACCAATAATACATTCACAGCAGGTGAACATTAACAAGGTTTCAAGGTTGCATTAAATGGAAGTTATTCTTGATAGTGCTTGCCAACTTCAAGCTCAAATCAAAATATACTGCCTCAGAAGCTACGCCCTACACATTAAAAACACATTGCGAAGCCAAGGGCATTATGTTGTGATCAGCACACACTAAGAACTAATAAAATAGCTAAACATTTTGTAACAGACTATACCTTTAAGGCCAAACACAAGACGAGGTTACCTGGAGGTTAAGGTGGGCTATCAGTTTCTCGTTGCTGATGTGCTGAGCCTCAAGAGAGAGGACGTCATGTGGACGCCCTCCATGTAGTGCCCGATTCAGACGCTGAATCTCCACATCCCGCTGTTCTACCTGACAATGCAATGGTCACTTTTAACTGTAATTATTCAAATATTTAGTTTCAATAATTGTTTCAGTAAATATTAATCATTTGTTCCATTTCACCTGCGTGTCCAAGTGACTGATACATTCCTGGGCCTTTTCCACATCCATCTTGAGTTTTATAATTTCTTCTTGAAGCTCCTGAATCCTAAAAAGGTATATTTTACAGTATATAGTGTAAAAGAGTTCATAATTTAATACACACCTACATTAATCAACACAGAAATTAAAACAAAGATTAAACCTTCCATCAGCCAATTGCAGCAGGTCTGCTATGTATGGATCATCAGGCTGTGACACAGGATATGCTGTGGTAACAGATGTAGGTATGAGCTCATCAATCTGCATTCTTTGACGCCTGAAAGGAATGCTGCGCTTTTTGCCCCCTGTTAAAGCCAAACAGAACACCATTAAGCATTACCTTTGTTAGTCCAGTTTACACACACAGAGCTACCATGACATCTTGTAGAGAAGAAGAATCATTCCCATGCATAATGCTCCCTTTTAATTGATAGGTTCCTCATCTTACCTGGCGTCTGAACCACTGCCTGCATGTTCTTCTCTTGGAGTTGCTGGATGCGTTCGGCTTTCGCCTTGCTGTCTTTCTCAAGGCTGCGCACCTTATGCACATACTGATTATTGAGGAACTTCAGGTCAGTAGTCTCATGGTCCAGTCTCCTGACATGTGCCTTCAGCTCTGAAACAATTCATTATGGCGTCATATTGGTGTCTGGTAAAAAAAGGGTACGGTACCATTAGAATAGATCGAGGACTTTAAAAGAGGAGTGTTCTGAATAACGTTTACCTCTGCAGACACGATCCTTCTCCTCCTTTAGTTTGATAAGTTCAAGGTGCAGCTCATTGTTTACCCTAACCATACGGGCATTCTCTGTCTGATACGGCTCGAGCACTGAATCACGATTTCGGCTCTCCTTTTCAGTCTTTCCTGCTGACAGCTTGGCATTGCGCAGGCTCTCAGTTGTGTGGACCAGATCGCTGCAATGCAGAATAGTCCCCTTGCGATAACTTTGTTTCTACTGTACTTGTTAACAAATTACACTGGCTTAACATCGAGAGGGCATGAAAAGTACGGTACGTACGGGATATCTTACCTGAACAGTTTCTCTACTAGAGGCAAAGACTCGATCCCCAATGTTTGTCGATATCCCAATTGATCCAGACGTTTCCTCAAATTTATAAATTTTCTCTCCGCGTTGGTGCTCATGGTTGAAAACGCGCGCCTGAATACCAAATAACATTAGAAAATCTGTCTGCGGTTAGCTTGGTATGCTAGTTTCCTGCGTCTGTTGCTTTGCTACGTTAGCAACATGGCTACTTGCAATGCTTGGCCGCTGTGTGGGGATGTTTGCTTGTTTTCTTAAGTATGCTAAATAGCTATTTAATGTCCTTACTGTACTTCCGTTGTTTTCATTGGTTTTGACACAGCTACAGGCACGGTAACGGTACAGCAATCACAACCCTTATTTCCGAGAAGCCACTACGATGTGTCTACATTAATCGCCGTCAGAACGCACACCACTCGTACCTGGTGCACACACAAGTTCCACAATAACACTAACTCAATTATTCAAGTAGGATCAAGCTGAACTTGTAAATTCAACATCGGTTGCATGAACGTTTCCGCGGCAATGTTTTGAAAAGACCGCCGACCACTGCTGTCTCAAAGTGTCACCATGGAAATGGCCACATGACCGGAAGACAGGATTACGATTTGTAATTTATTATGTACACACATGGCATAAAGACACACGTTCAGAGAAAAATCATACTTCAGATGAAAACAATATAAACAATGTTAAGTTTGCTGGCTGATGCCATAGGCTGACGCATGCAAACAAACCAGATGTAGTGATTTTACAAATGATACAACTACACGAAGCAGTTTGTAATCGATGCTATAGTCATTGGATGTGTTTGAGTAGTGTTTTAGCTGTGTAGTGTAACAGCTGATGTGAGGCATTAGCAGTAAAAAGCATCTGGACTAGTGAGACTGGGCTATGCTAGAGAAGTACTCCAGCATGTCCTGGATTGTAAACTCCATAGTTATTCCAGATCCAGGATAGCAGCGGCCGATCAATCCTTCAAAGTGCTTGTATTGACGGATGAATTCGTCTTGCATGGAGTGCCACACCACCTGGTGGAATTAAATGGAAATGCAATCATAAAGACGAATACTGCAAAGTAGGTTTCTTGTTGCTCATCATAAACCACACTAGCATTTTCATTATTTGTATTGTTTTACTCAACCTGTAGCAGACTCTCCTCTTCACACAGGTGTTTATCTACTTTCTTGTACAGGTTATCAAGTCCCTTCTTCACCTCCTTGCCGGGGTATTCTTTAATAACCTTGCGTAGCTCCTGTTTATTGAAAGCTAGTTGGTAGCTCACTTCTTCCTCACGGACACCCTGTGCCACACGGGCCTCAACCCCTTCAAAGAAGTGCTGGAAAAGAGAGCAAACCGTTTAAGGAACAAGCTTCAAACATACTGCAAAATATGTTCATTACACAATGATAGAATGTTGAGCTATATCGTAATTGTATTCCTCATTACATTGAGTTTCTCCAGAGGCTGGCCCAGGGAGTTGATGACATAGGATTGCAGGTGGTCTGTATACTTGTGTTTGGCCTCGCGCCTCTCTGCCTCCAGGCAGGAGATTTTCAAACGCGAAAGCGTGGAGAAAATATGATGGAAGTTCTCCATCATCACCACGTCCCGTGGCGTCTTCTGGCTTTCGTTGGCCACTTTCTCCACTGGGGACAAAGGGGTATTCAATGCACAGCGTTGCATATGTCTACTCTTTCTACTAGCATACAGGCTAGCATACAACCTCACCATTCACGAAGACAGCTCTGATTAGTTTAACATAAGCTTTATCCAGATCGCCTCGGCGCTCTGCGTTGCGGAATATTGTTTCAGCCAGCTCAGCGAACTCCTCAAACCCAGAAACAAAAAGAAGTATTCCCACTTTGCATTTCTTGGAAATCTTCACTTCTTCCATCTGCCTAACCTGGCCAGACTGTGAAACAAAGAGGGAAAAAAACAAACAAACAAAATGGTAATAGAAGTCCCATAAGTTAAAGACAAAAACTACAGCATGCTGATTCAGTGTGTGCATTCTGCTCACAATGCATTTGTCAAAGTTTCTCTTGACAGTGACCAGAACGTTTCCCAGCGTTGTGCTGAGGTAGGAGGCAGGGTCAACATTCTCTGCTGTCCACACGTGGTGGCTCATCTTCACAAGCATGTAGAGAGAATGGAAGCTGTCTATCTTGTCACCCAATGCAATAAGACTGTTGAGCTCTGTCTCGATGCTTTGGAAGATTTTATTCATCATCAGCCGCACCAAGTCTTTCCTGCAAAGACAGACCGCAAAGGCTGAAATATATATAATATTGGCTCTGACAGTATTATATATGGGCATAAAGTAAGGGCATAAAGTAAGTACTTATAAAGTTACTTGTAAATATAATAGCTCATATGATACTATAACGCACAACAACTTAGGAATATAAGTCAGGGAGATAGAACATTGTATGTTTTAAATGAATAGTAAAAAGGACCATAATAAAGTGTATAAAGCAAATACAGTGAATTCTGTCTTGGTAAATCAGTTGAAATCCATTTAATATGACTCACTCTGATGACAAAGACTGCCTGTGCTCTCCCGGAGGAAGTGTTTTAGATGGCAACCCTCCATCTGACTCGTCTATATCTGGCTGTCAAGAGAACAGTGTTCAGGCATGAGATATCTGAACAAGCATCTGCAGCCAATGAGATGTATACATCAGACTGCAAGTGTTGTTTTTCCCTTTAGTATTTGGACAACCTAACATTATTAAGTGCTGCAATTTACAAGACTACATACAATAGTGTCTTTCTGTTGGTTACAAGGGTGGGGGAAAAACAAATCGATACTGGATAGTATTGCGATATTTCACATGACGATACTGAATCGACACATGGACGCAAAGTATCGCAATTTCATTTTATTTTCATTAACTGCCCATGAGAATTTAACTAGGTGTATACAATATTTATGACATGTTCATGTCAGTTAGTCGGTTTGACAATCACATTTTGCAGCAATACAATTTATGTGAGATGAACAAACCGATGTTGACAAAGATTTCCTTTGGGGACATCATTTGAAGTTGGAAAAAGTAATAATAAATTGCAAAATACCGCAGGATATCACAATAATATCGTATAATGTCATAGGTATCGTATCGTGGGGCCTCTGGTGATTCCCACCCCTATCGGTTACCTGTGCAAGGGGAGGAGTGACAGTTGGATGCTGTTGGAGCTTGAAGAACTTGCTGATAAAGTCTTGTTCTGCTAGACACAGAGGCTCCAGTTCACTGAGCACCTGCTCAAATATCTACATGGAGAAATTAATGTCCATAAGTCGAAACATGCACCATGAGACAAATAGACTATGCACACTTGGCCCCGTTATAAAGGCCGCCACTTTATAATAGTCAAATTATATTCTTTCCCATAGAAGGCAAGCATGTGTGGCCTACACCATCAGTCAGTCACCTTGTCAAACTTGGTCCTGTCGGCCACATCAAGGTCAGATGCAGACATGTTGCCCATATCCAGTAGTGAGGATGACTGGGAACGCTTGCTACCGGAGCCCTGCACTGCCAGCTTGTTCAGGCTGGACGTGGAACCCGTCAGCTTCCCAGAGCTGGCATGCAGGCCTGGGACAGCACAGAGACACTGTGATTAACACAAGTCAACTCTTCCTTCCGCCTGTGGGATTTCAGATCACTCAAAACAAAGCACTGACCACCATTGGTTTTTGTCATTGGTAATAGCATACTATTAGTATGCTGAAATTAATATGATTAGCAACAAAGATACTGCACAAGCTTGAAGTGTAACTTTTGGAATGTAACCCTCGACTTAATGTTGAGGTAGCTTCCTTACCTCAAAATTTGCTCTCTTATACAATCACCATGAACTAACCCCTCATTCGTGTTAGGTGCTAGATTGGCACATCAGTCCTATTGTCATACTGTATATGGTGTATGGTAGTATATATTCTGACGTTACTGTTGAAGAATATACACCGGGATTATTTCAAATAAAAGATTTGGTCAGTGGTTTCCGTTACAATCTGTAAATGGTGGGTTATCTTTTGCCGAGAAGCATGCATAGTTACACTGAGATAGCGAAGATACATAGTTATGGTTTTAATGCAAGTTTAGTATTCCTTGAATGCTTTGTTTATGGACTAGGGCTTAAAAAATGGGTTCGTAAGAAAAGGATTTGACAAAGTATTAGGGAAAAAATGGGGTAACTGACAGGTAGGCTAACGTATGGAGGTGTGATACTTACTTTCGCTTTCCTGTTTGAGTGCACTCTCTTTCCGCGGAAGCGTGGCTGGAAGCCGGTTAGAAAGGCAGGCATCAAAGACAGAGACAAGTTAGACACATGCAGCATGGGGAGAAGTGGGGCTAGAGGTTAGGTGTAGTCACATACTCTGACATGCACCGCAGTGGCTTAGCTAGGCTGCAGCTTGGTCAAACCTTCGAACGTGAATTACTGTTTGGTTTGCCAAGGGAAGAAGACAACACAGGAAGCAGAGAACACTATTTTGGTCTGCAACACACTGATACAACATTTGAATAAGCATTCTCAACAGGTTAAATGTAAAGAAAGTCATTTACTAGTTAGTCAAACTGTTTTGGATGGAAATAGTCACAAGTGTGTCAAGTGTCACTTCAGACCACCTAATTATTATTTTACAGAGAGTTGTGCAGGAGGGGCCTAAATGATGATAAATAACAGAAAGAAGGCTCAAGAAATGCAGTGTACGTAACTAGGTATAGCTTGACTTGCTCTAGTCAACAGAATGACCACATCAGCAGATAAAACCCTGATTTAATAATAATAATAATAAATAAACTCAATTAATATATACAATGACTAAAAGACAAATGTTTAATTGTCACACAACAGCCATTACAAAAAAGCGACATGACAAGGACATCTGTCAAACAAAGCACAGTTCACATCCATACACTTGGAGGTCTTACCAAACTTGCTCTTTGCCTCCTTGGTTGTACCCGCCATCTTAATCTTGGCAACCTCAAAGAAGTCTTTAATCTCCCGTTCATACAGTCGGCTCATGTAGTCAACATAGGTCTACGGAAATGGAGGGGAGTTAAGGTTAATCTATTAAGCATTATGTGGTTAATTAACTGAATACGCTCCTACACAGACACAAGCAATGGTTTCTTATTACGCAACGTCATTTTCAGTGATGAGAGTACTGACCCTTGACAGGCCCTCAAACTTCTCCCTCTGTGTGTTCTTCAGCCACTCCATGAGCTTAGCGTAGCGTAACAGGTCCCTGTGCAGGGGACTGTGTTTGGGCAGGGTCAGCTCTGCAGTGTGCTGGGGCAGCGTGGAGCTCTGGTCATGGCCCTGGATGACAGGGATAACGCTATTATCTCCATTTATAATATTCACATAAAACAGCTTGATAAGGGTTGGGTTTCATTTCTCACACACACACACACACACACACACACAATACCTTCAAGCCAGGTATTAGTAAGATAATAAACACCTGTAGATGCTTGTACGTCAGAGAGGGACAAACAAAAAACACACCTCATGATGCAATACTCAATTGCTAGTGATTTCTTCTCAGGGGCGTCCTATTGACTCCGGCGCTGATACCAGACATGCAGGCAGCACAGACAGGCAGAGGATTCAATGGTATGATGCCATTGCAAAGTATAGGCACGTTTTGCACCTCTCGGTACACAAAAGCAGTGACCATGAGCCCAGAACGTTGATGGAGGAGGAGGAAGATGGTCCGTGTCTCTTTGGGTGGCGGTCGTTATGACGCTATGAGTACATCCCATGCAGTCTGTGATGAGCGCTAGTAGAAGGCCACGGTGCTTGGATTGATCATGTGTGAGTTGGGGGTGAGCTGGGCGTGAGGGTCAAACATTAGAATAAAAAGATGCACGCGGTGGTGGGAGGGAGTGCTGTGAGGGTACTCACTGTAAGTGACAGACAGGACGACCTATAGAACTGAGGGATGCTCATTTGGAAGTGACTGAAGTGGTTGAACTGACACAGAGACAGAGAGCACAGTTTGGGGTGATTCAGTGACCCACAGGTTAAAGGACAGAACGGAGACAACACAGAAAGACGATCAGAGCTACAGTAATGTGGACGTCTAGGAGGAGATAAGAGAACTGTGGGGGGGAGATGATGCGATATCACTGCAGCATTGTGTGTGTGCAATAC
Source organism: Amblyopsis rosae (assembly GCA_025399935.1). NCBI lineage: Eukaryota > Metazoa > Chordata > Actinopteri > Percopsiformes > Amblyopsidae > Amblyopsis > Amblyopsis rosae. The sequence goes on from JAODTR010000019.1 coordinate 18,658, forward strand.
ATGTATACAAAATATAATCTGTCTGTTAAAATAAGTGTTTTCATTGACGATAGTGGGTCTTTTTAATTTAAAAATAGAAATGACAACTTTAATGATGTTATCTGTCGATGTTTTAGGTTGGCAGGATAAGTGCTGCAACGTTATAGGATCCTTTCTGTGAAAATGTGCATTCATCTATGTATGTTATGTAGCGTATGTATGTAGGTTACCTGGTGAACAAACACATTGTTGAGGTGATTTGTGAGGCGGCGGGCAAACGTGTCTTTTAATTCGCTGAACAGGTGCTGCTGCTGCTTCACGGCCGTCAGTTTGTCATGTCCTATTAGAGGAGACCAATTCAATGAACCCACAACTAAAATACGCAACACAACTTCACTTTTAAATGAAGGAAAACAAGGTTGGAGAGGGCAAAATGGTGAAATGTAAAAATACATACATATATTAATACTGTACACCGCTTTGTAGGCTCTATGTCAATATTCAATTAGATTTTTCAATGCCCAAACAAAGCTTTCAGATTTGGATATACAATATATATTACATGATGTATTATTAAATATAATAAATGTGAACAGTAAGTCCTTATAAATATATAATCTAATAATAAATAATAATAATAATAATAATAATAATAATAATGATGTTTAAACCCACCTGGTCGGAGTTCTACATTCATGCATTGCAGAAGAGCCTCAGAGGCATTGATGCAGGCTTCAATTCCTTTAGGAGAAGACAAGTCTCCCTCCTGCAAAGCCCTGATGTGCCCTTTGGATAGGTCCATGTAGTTCTGATTAAGTAGACATAAATCAATGGCATAGCAGCCTTTCATTCTCTTCTTCAAAGCAAAATAGAAGGTCAAGAAGATGAATGCATCTTACCACCAGGAACTGGATCTCGCCCAGCAGCTTGCCGTTGTTGGTGCTGCTGATCTGGATGAGGCGGTTACTCTGGGAAATCTGGTCCATCTGCTCCTTGACACTCTGCAACATTTCCTCATAGCTGCTCAGCTTTCCCTCGATGGTGTCCACCTCCGATAAAGCTTCATCCAGCAGCTGCATCAGGATGTTCACCTGCTTCTCTGACGCCATAATTGACTGGATGTTGGCCTAGCGGTCAGAAGAGATGCAGGACAACACATCACGGGCATCGGTGTGACTAGTAGCCGTGCGAATAGAGATAGTTAGAAACCGAGCTTGATCAACTGAAAATGAATGGTGATTCTGATTCAATGCATGGTTAAAGCAAAAACAGTTTACACTGATTATGGGGATCTCACTGGGACACTAGTCCTTAATTATCCCTCCCAGGGAGACTGTCTTAGCAGATGCTCCAGAATGGTCTTGTGATTGACATGGTCTCCATTACTCATTGTGAAGAGCAGGTGGTGTCACTCACCCCGTCTAGCACCTGCAGCTCGTTGGAAAGCTTTTGTGCAAACTCCTCCGCATTGGAGATGGCATGCTCGCACATTTCCATCATGCTCTCGATGTCCTGTTCTTCACGGGTGTTCAGCTCCTGATACTCATCCAGGGTGTCCTCGTCACCCCCGGCAACACTCTGGCTCTCCCCGCTGGGCGCAGACTCTAATGGCAGCACACATTATGTATACAGTGCATGTTAGACGTGACCACACGTGAGCGTTCGAGACATGCAAGACATGCAGCGCATATGTGTGTGTTCTCTAAGTGTGCTCTCAGACAACTCTGCTATGGACAATAACAGACAAATGTACATGTAATGCCAAGGATGAGCATTCTGTAATTGTTTACATTGTATTACAGATATCTGATCAGATATACTGTACATGTTTACATTTCAGCACTGTGCTACTGAATTACAACCCATGTTAATTAATAAGGGTTAAAAACACAGAATATTTTAATGAATATTATCATATATTATTATAGTCAAGAACAATAAACAATGCCCATCCCTCCCATTCAGCTACACACACTCATTACAATTACTATATTATTACACTATGCTCCCATATTCTAGGACTGTTGGTGCTTGGGTCAGTAGTGAGAATGGCAGTCAGACAGAATGAGTGATGAATAGGAAGGGGGGGGGGGGGGGGGGGGGGGGTTAAGTCCTACTGTACCAACCTTCCGCTTTAGGAAGTTCTGGCCAGAGAATGTTTAAGAGAGAAGAATAAGAATAAAGAAGAGTTTAGGCCCAGTAAACCACATCACAAGCCAGCAGACCCCACAAGCATCAGAGAAGAGCTATGAAACGTGCGTCTCTTAACAAGCAAGTAACAACATGAATTCTTCTGCAACATACCATTAAGTTCTTTAATTGCGTTTGGTGAATATTACGCTGCAACAACGAACGGTAGGTTGAGTCATACGATGTAAACAGAAAGGGAAACGCCATGCCTTTAAAACTAATTAGTAAAATCATGCTGATTTCCCAGTCAGTTGCAATGAGGCTAAGGAGGAGCATTTCCATACCTTCCAGTAGCTGAGAACTGACATTGACAAACTCCACCTTCTTCCTCAGGTAGCGTTGGTTCAGCTTCCAGATGCAGGAAATGAATGAGTTCTTTTCCGCTGTGCTGCTGGCCACCCAGCGATACACCTTCTCAAAATGGAGGTCAAACTCTGGGTTTTCCTAAATGACGGGAATAAAACAAGAGACATGCATTCTTTTGTAGAGGTACACTGCGGCAGCATTGTGAAATAAATGTGCTTGTGCCATAAGTTTTAATAATAAAAACAGAATAAGATTAAACAATTTTATTATAAGAGTAGGGTAGAGAGAAAACAAAACATTAGAGTAAGAAACTTGAGTTAGCATTGATTGCTATGAGGTGGAGAGGTCGCTAGTCGAGGAGGTGGAGAGGTGGATGCGCTGCTTTATAAAGAAAACGGCGTGTCTGTGCCTCTGGTTTCAACCACAAGGATGATTGTAAATAATACATTATATTATATAATAATAAATGAACATGGCCTCTGACCTTGCTTGCATCTTTGGCATCTACTTCTGTGAGGTCTCGCAGCTCCCAGGCCAGCTGTCGCTTATAGAAGTCCCCTTTGTCTGACTTCTTCACCTTAACCACTTTGACTTGGACAGGTCTCTCTGTAGTAACTAGAAGCACAAACAACATTAAAAACACATAACTTGAGAGGCGTTATGTTTTTTTGTCCCTTAACTCCGCAACATTATCGATGTGCTCATTACCTGTTGCACATAAGAAGCAGTTCTTCTTTTTCTTTCCTGCTTTACAGACATTAACGATACTGAGGAGACGCTCATCGTTGGGTGTGAAAATGTCTCTCTGGAGAGCATGTTTGATAGCTGTCATGGTGGATTCTGGCACACAAAAACCATCACAACACTATAAATGCATAAATTATTGCTATAACATCAATTATATTCACACTGCATATGGTAGGTATGCCTATGAAATATTTAACATCAATTACACCAAACTGTTGTAAGGCAAAAAATAATTTTCATCTTATGTGATTTAAACATTAATGGACCCTATTGTAAATTTGCCCTGGGAGAGGGGCCATCAATATGTCAACATCACAGCAAATCAATATTGCACTACAGAATTGATATGCAGATGCACTGCAGAACTGATATGAAGATGAACAGTGAACGTATATACACAGACTGGTGCCGTTTATGTTAGCTGGCTTTCTGCTAGTAATACACGTCTACAGTATGCTACTGCAGGACTACTGTAGCATAAATAGCTGACTTCTAGAGAATCTGTGCACACTATTTGTATGTGTAAATTGCAGATAGACAACATTTCACTAAATAAAAGTAAAACATATAAGACCTTTACCTTCTTAAGATATCCTTCCTCCCTCTGTCTTTAGAAAACCGACGAAGTACCACTTCCTGTTCCCCAAACACGGCGGTCACGTGACACAAATGTCATCTCTTTTTTTTGGGTGACAAGCGAGCGTGTTGGTGCAGCTCACTGCACCAACAGTGATATCACAATATATATATAAATAACTATATATATATATATAGAGTTATTTTCTATGTAACTAACTCAACGTCTACGTAAGCGAATACACATAACAGCACATATTCTGCCACTAGGTGGTGTAATAAATCCACACATTAGGCTACTGTATTGCTTTCTGTTAGCCTAACAATACTTTCTGTGATTCACCAATAGCAACAATGTAACTGTTTAAGGACTCCCCTCTCACCCCTGATCAGTGTATGCACTCTAATGTAAAATACAAACATTTCATCCATCCATCCATCTTCATCCGCTTATCCGGAGTCGGGTCACGGGGGCAGCAGCTTCAGCAAGGGACCCCAAACTTCCCTTTCCCGAGCAACATCA
>JAODTR010000019.1:23078-45177 GCA_025399935.1 Amblyopsis rosae
TACGGGGACTTGATTTAAGATGCATCCAAAATTTGAGTGTTCTTTTCTTGATACTTATTATTAATGGATAACGGCCTCTCTCTCGTTATCTCTTACGTACGCACGCTCGCGCGCGCGCACGCACACACACACACACACACACACACACACACACACACACACACAGACACACACACGCACACACATAAGGGTGGATGTGGAACTATTCCACAAGCATGAAACAATGTAGTGTCGGAAGTGTCCAGTGTTATAGCGACATCACATTTAGTAAATAAGTAACAAGATGAAGGCTTTTACAGAGGACATTTGTAGTGTAACACCCTCTCTCTTCGAGAAAAGACAATGTTTTTAACCTCCTTATCCACACTGCACTCGAGCTCTTCCTATAGCCTGTCTCCACAAGCGACAGCAGCTGCAAGCGTCTGAAAAGCGCTCTTATTAATTGTCTTTTGTTATGCGTAATTGCCACATATTCAATGGAAGGCCGACCCATGGAGTGGATTTAGCACCCACTCATCGCGACATCATTTCTACATTCGACATTCCGCATTTATTGTCTTTACCGATATAGCTATAGACACAAATCCACATTAACGCATGTAGGCTATGTTTTATATTCACATGACAAATATTGAGGACTGAATTCTCTTCAGAGCTGAACTTGCAGACCTATCGTTAAAGTGAGCCTCGGCTCATTATAATGGCCTGACAGTTCGAGGTCAGCGCCCGTGGGGCTGTAAAAGAAATGACAGTTTTTTTTCCTAAAAACTGCAGTAAACTCTTTTGTAATGCGTTTTATTGGGATGGTGGTCTTTCACTTCCACACCTGCAAGGGGTGATGTCTAATTCGATTAATAGGAACTTCAATATATATTCATTAGGTGCCTTTCCCTCAATAATTTATGATCAGCGGAGGGATGTGAAAGGAGACCATTTATTTCTGCTCTGAATGGGTCTGCACAGGACTAAAACTTCACCTGCTTTTCCTCTCAATTAGGAATGTATCCCAAACTCCGACAGAAACGAGTTAAATTAACCGTTCGCTAATTTCCAAAGGTTCCTCCTACGTAATCCCCCCTTTCCATTTTAGCTTGCCCCCTAATTTACCATAAGTTGAAAGGTTCAAATAGTGCTTAATGAAACAGTGACTAAATCGTTCTCTGAGGCTCGTAGGAACCCTGTAGCTGTCTCTTCAAAGCCCTCTGAGCCCACAGCCGTCGGGGGTCCACAGCTAAATGCAGCCCCCGGGCAGGACAATCTAACCTGTCAAAGCCTTTGCCCAGTTTTATATATTCTCACTCTGTGGTTTTGAAGGAAAAGCAGCATATTCAACCAACGTGGGACTGAAACAGCAATTAAACTCGCTTTGGACAAGCAAAATCTCTTCCAAAGCGAACATTAATGGACTATTGGGCGAAATCGGGTACCCTTTTGTGGTTAGATAGTAGTCAGGAACAAGACTTCCATACAGTGTAGTCCGGCTATTTTAAATTAAAATGTCCTATCTCGTGGTATGGGAACAGGCTAAACCGAGGCCGCATTTCTTAACAGCAGATATAGCAGCTTTTAACAGGTCGGTCTCATTAGCCTATAGTATAATCTTATAAAAGCAAGCATATATAAAGTTTCAGAAAGCTCATGGCCAGTAGGCCACTTTCATACATATTTAAAAACAATAATAAGAACTAAAAATAACAAACTATAAGCCTGTATATAAGAGTGTATATTTAAACATTGCTTAGTCTGCTGCATTAGTTTTAACCAATGTATTGAGATAACCATATATAAAACTTGTAATTTATTGTATAAATTATTCTAACTGTAATGGTTTATTACAGTGTCATTATTATTAATGAAATACAGCAATAATTAATAATTTAATAATGATTTAAATACATATGTCTGGGATGCAACACACATTTTTATTTAAATAAATACATACATACTGTACAAATTCACATAAACGTATGCAGGGTTTCCAATATAGGTTAGGCCTATGCTATAAGGTTCCACAACACAATCACCTTGGGAGCAGTGGGGTACCCTTTTATGAGATCATTACCTTGGATTGCCAATTAGAACCCTTAAGGGAACAAAACACATTTGGCTAACATGTCATATTACAAACTATCACTGTCTTCTTCAATATTTATTCATAATAGCCTGTATTCTTTTCTTTTTCAGAAGTCTAAATGTGACATTTTCCAATATTCTTTCCTCATCAATTCGTGCCCTGAGGGTGTGTGTTCAAATCCATAGGCTATATGAAGAACGTTAAGTGCCAGTGGACCGGGAGTGTCGCTGTTGGTTTATACGGGAGACACCTCCTTTTCCTCCGAAGCTGAGGCCGGCGACAGAGAATCCTCATCCTCTGACCTTAGATAGTCTGTGTGACCACTGGCGCACTTGCAACCGCTATGTGCGCTTCTCTGGGCACTTTTGCCCTCTTTCTTGTGTTTTACCCTGCGATTCTGGAACCAGATTTTCACCTGCTTCTCGGAGAGATTCAAATAAGTGGCAATTTCGATCCTCCTTAGTCTTGAAAGATACATGTTGGTAGAAAACTCCCTTTCCAACTCCAAGAGCTGAGTGCTAGTAAAGGCTGTGCGCATCCGCTTCCCGTTCTGTATGTGGTGGCTTTCATGGGTGCCTGCTGGACAAAAACATGTATTTATTGATTTAATTTCAGATTTACACCTCTGTTATCCCAGATTTAACTATAACTAATAATCACCATTCGTGCGTAAAACTTAACAGCATTTCCAAATATTTCAGCTATACAATAAAATATACGAGGGCATTATTATTTTATCGATCAAATGAATTTGCCAGTACACGCTTATTTTAAACATGGCTTACCCATAGAAAGGCAGTGGTATCTCCTTGGGTCTGTGACACTGTAGGTGGGCGAGCAGACAGGTGCATGTCCCGGGTGCGCCAAAGCTGTCGACTGCTGATGCGCTATTCTCTGGCAATATTGCGCTTCTGCTGCGGGAAACTGACTCTTTAGCATAGGAATTCCGCTTCGAGACGAGTGGATGTGGGAAGTTACGCACAGTGGACAAACGCAGAAAGTTCCACTTTTTCTGGACGGGCACACGGGCGCTGTGACAGTCATGACGCCCGGATGCATGCTGATAGGAATCAGAAAGTCTTGCCCTTGGTGCTCAGCTGGCCCTGGTCGCACCGTGTCCTTGATGATCAAAGAGTCAACGTAGAAGGACCTAGACATAGCTGCACAGTGGTAAGTGATCGCTCCTTGCCTAAGATGATGGTTTCTCATCTGAACCCCTCGGAACCTCAAAAGGTGCTTATGTTTGATGGTTCAACAAAAGGGACCTCGGAGAGGGCTGGCCCACAGCGTCACCCACGTGCGCACCCGTCTCCCAGGGTTGATGCTGTCAGTGACCCAAACCACGTGATATCAATCTGAGCTTCCAATGAAAAGCGGATGTTTTATACTAATTTATTTAAAAATGTAGATGCGACCCGCACTCCTGCAAATAAATAATGATACACCTTAAAGAAGGACAATTTATTTAGACGGAGCATAATTTATCCCAGTATTAAACATAGGCCTGATTTTAATGTTAAATTTTATATTATTATGAGAAAAAATAACGTCTGCAGTTCATCATTCAATAATTGAAATGGCAAACCTAACAACATAAATAATTGTATTTAATCTCTTTATTAATTCAAAGTCAAACAATTAGCAATTAGCAATAATAAAAAGGATATTTAAGCGGAAGGACCTTATCGTAAGACACTATCTAGATCGCGAAAATTATGTTCAGTGCAAAAATGCAAATTATTAATTTACATAGAAATACTAGTCATGCCCGGTTGGCCATGTGGCCAGGGTTTCACGTCCAATAGGCTAATTAAAGAATTATGAGCATGAGCTGGCCATTTGATATCGATTAGGAATCCATTTGCGAAAGTGTTTAGATGGTGGTATGTGTAAACAGGCAACTATTTCAGAAATGCGCTAATCCCTTGCCTTGTGACAATAATTAGCTAATGTGATCCTTAGCAGGTCACTTGGCTTCTGCTTTCATCTACTGAGCAACGCCTCGGCCTTCAGATATACGTAGAGGAAGGGCGATTTTGTGCTAAATAGTTGCAACTCAATGTAGAGATATTATCATAACTTTTAGGCCCCCCCCCACACACACACACACACACACACACCACCCCCACCCCCACACCCCACGACTACTGGATCTTACAAATGTGTTTTTAAAAAAAGCTTGATTTCAATCTTGATAGAAAAGTATATTTAAACGCTGGGGAAAAGCATGTCTGTCATGCACATGGTAATTGATATAATAAAGTGAGCACAGCGCAAAAGAGACAAAATGAGTTGTTTTGGTTCAGTTGACAGTTTGTAGAGGAGAGAGAGAGAGAGAGAGAGAGAGAGAGAGAGAGAGAGAGAGAGAGAGCAAACCAGGCAGAATGATGTGTGGCGCGCGCCCTTATCACACCACTCTAATATTATTTTTCAATATTTCTGCACGATAAAATGTCATTGTCTATTCGTTAATCCCACAAATGAGATCCTTTATGAGGCTATAATAAGGCATAATTGCCAGGACTAGTGGAGCCACGTGGAAGGATTTAGGAGAATTAAGCGGTACGGAGCACAGTCTGTTACATAGCCATTACTTTCATAATTCAAGGAGAAAATTTGTCCGTTTAAGGAAAAAAAATCCTTTGATTCCATTTATTCTGCTTGGGTTGACAGAACTATAGGCTACAATTTTGTCTGCTTCGGTTAAGAAGCCTAGCTGGGGCTGTTACAAAATGACTCCTGTTAAAACGTCCGGGATTAAATTGATTTCAGAAAAATCTGTAGTTCTCATGGCCCAACCTCTGTTTTGACTGCTCCTATCCTATGCCGTTTCCCTCATAATTCAATAGTTAGCCAACTCCATTCACCCCTATTCAAGCCAAGCTGATGGGCAATTAATCACTGCCCTATTCAATACAATTAAAATTAAATGGGCAGTTAAAAGCACACAAAGTTCAATTTCTTTAGATATGTGTTGACTGATTGTATCAATTATGTTGAAAAATATAACGATATGGCCTATATGCATGCATGTATGTGTGTGTGTGTGTGTGTGTGTGTGTGTGTGTGTGTGTGCGCGCTCTCGCGCGTGTGCGGCTGCGTGTGTGTTTGCTAGCCGCATCTCCCAATAACAAATATACACAAACTTGTAAAAGTGAAGTGCTAAAGCAACCCCCTCTAATTCACACCGCATCCCATGCCATATTATACCGTGAAGAAGTCCATTAACTTTTTGTTGAACAAGCGTCATTAACTTGTTTCAACGCCTTTTTACAAACGTTGCATTGTTGCGCAGGGCCAGCCTGTAGCCCATCCTGACCAATACAGTGGATGATTTGCCCCTTTATTAGTTACCAGGCAACACATCGTGAATACCAAAACTCAATGGAAACACTCTGCTCGTCCGTATAGTTTTCAAAATGAACAATGATCCCATGGACGCCATAATGCCACGCAATGACTTTTCAATAACAATTATCTCGTTGATGTGAATAGCAGCTGCATGGCCACTCTCCCTCTCCTGGTTTCCAGAGAAAAGAACAGAGAGAAAGAGCTGAGGAGTGAATGGCATCCTGCAGGAGTCAGGGGTTCATGGGCTCTGTGAATGTGGAATCTAATTTATATCTCAGTGAATAATTAGATTTCTATGCAAAAATGAGCCTGAAATAATTGCATCTTAAAAAAGCATGACAACATAGCAGCGATAAACAAAGAAAAGTGCCTCCACTAAGTGCCTCTCACCAGAAGTTTATTTGCCCCCTAAAATAGCCTGGTAAGATCAATTACATTATGTTTGGCATTTCTGTAAAAGTAAAACAAAAATAATTAGAAATGCTGTTTATCCTGTATTGCTCCAAAGTCCTTTGCTCTTCAAGTGATTAAATGAAATTGTTGATAAGAAGAAAATAGTTTCTGCAACTGTGAGTAGAGAACACTATTTCAGACACTCAGTCCTATAGAAATATAAGTGACAACCCCGGCTGCTGAATAAAGGCTGAGTGGTCTGTGGATGGACTATAGAGAGACAGGCAGCCTGCACCAGACTCCCTCTAATTAGGAGCGCAGTCGCACCCTAGCAGAGCTGCTCAGGCCAGACACTCCACACTTAAGTGTGCCCCTCTGCCAAGGAGTGTCTATGTCCAGTCCACACACTCTCTCTCGCTCTCTCTCTCTCTCTCTCTCTCTCTCTCTCTCTCACACACACACACACACACACACACACACACACACACACACACACACACACACACGTACTACATGCGCATTAAATAGTCCATGCACACAATTAGTTAATATGCTAAGTGAGATAAACACCGACCGATAAGAAAAGCAGACAACGCCAGTAGTTCCACGAGAGGTGTTAAAGCCTGTTAGAGTCCCGCCGGATTCCCCCGCCTTCTCGCTTATTTCCGAAACACTAAGCAAATGCTGTTAGTGATAAAATAAGCCGCAGAAAACAGAACGTCACTTATTTCAATCCTTTTTTGCTTGAGTTGTTCAGAAATTGCATCCCCGATTTAATAGGCCTATTCCATTTGTGTTTACCACAGTGCAGATTTAGATTGTTCTCTATCGCAGTTCTCAGTAATTGTTAAAAATGAGGGAGTTCTTCCTTTCTGGGTTGTCAAGACATGAATATGCTTTTGTAACTCTGGTAACGGTGAATGGTTGCACATAAAATAAACAAAAAAACATATTTTTAAAGGTGTTCTTTGTTTATATAATCACTTCTGAATACTGTTATTGCAATATAAAACACATTTTTTTTAGTTTTGTATTGCAATTCTATTTTAGTGCTATCACAAATGATGTGCTTGGCATTTTGTCAGAGCACATTGTTCATAAAGGTTTATTTAAAAGGCACTGGCTGTTATAACGGATTGTTCAGCCTATACAGTGTAGGCCTACAGTATGTTTAACAATAACGTACAGTGGCCTATTCCAACATTGGAACTACTGCATCTATGCAAACCTTAGAAGATAGACAATAGTCTCTTGTTTATAAAAATATGCCCTGCACTAAATACATCCACGTTTATAAATGGAATCCAATCAGCTCCCCTGTAGAGAGCCTTAACCACATTTGACAGGTTCTCACCCCTCCTCCGCCCAGGAAAAGGAGGTCCTGACTTCCCATGAAACATGAATCAGGAAGTGTTTCAAAGCGTGAGTGACAGGAGTCCCTCTACCCGGTTCCCAGACCGGTCTTTCGCTAGATGTTAAAGGAGGTGATATTGTAGCCATTTTCTCCCTTTGAAAGGGGAAATCCCTAGAATTGAGCTTGTGTGCTGGAGCGGAAGCACGCTGGAATGTGTAGCCAGGCCTTGTCTTTTGTCACCAGGCAGGCGATGAATAGACATTGACTAAAATCTCTCTGTCCCCAGTTTATCAGACACTGGAGAAGCAAACAACCAACTCCTTCATCCTCATATTACCATAATCCAGCACCTTGTACCTGCCAATCACTGGGAAGTAAAACAAATATGACATCACATAAATCCTTCAAGTCATTTCTTTCTAGGCTACAGCTGTCATTTCTAGGCAGATAAATAAGCAAACACATCTGACAAGTTTATTTCTAAACAAAATAATAATAATAATAATAATAATAATAATAATAATAATAATAAAAACTAACTAACTATCTAAATATATATATTATATAAAAAAAAAGTTTTGCAAGTGCAACAGGCCTTTTGCAACAACTGCTTTGCAGAACGAAAATCAGGCATATGCACCTTTTAAATGAGATTGTGTTCAAAACCTTTCCTATTGTGCACCCTGTAGACTCCCTCTTCATCGGAAAATGCGCTGACATTTTGAAGGATCATCTGTCAGGATCCAGGCCTGTTCTAACGCCTTACTGAACTTATTTGGAAAATCAAGTAGTCTATCTATCAGATTTTTTCCCCCAAACCTCCATCATGTTGAAAGCTGTTGTCATCTTAGCATTTAATCATATTGATGATCAGTTAGCACAAGCCATATCAGAATCCCCATAGCATCTTACATAATGATGACTGTTGCATCCATCACTGCAGACAATGCCAATTTCATTTAGGCTGCTGGGAGGGTAAGATGTTCCTGTAGAGACAGCAACAAGAATAGCCTATAGCCTACATGAAACATTGTGTCATTGTGTTTGATCTACTCATGTTTGTTGTTGTCATCAATAGAGCATGCTTGTGTCTTGCGAGTGATACCTTGTATGTGTAACAGTCAGTGGCAAGTTACTCAGGAATATTAATAAGTTACTATTTACTTATTACTCCTTCAAAAAGTAATAATATTACTTTACGTATTACTGGGTATTAAAAGTAATTAGTCATCTTAACAGTTACATTACTATATTACTTTCACAATCACTACCCTGCATTGCCCCTTCCCAAAAATGACCACATGTGTAGCCAGCTCATTTTAGAATTGAATCATTTTTTATTGGAACAATAATGAACCTTAGGAGTCAACAATCAAATCAAGATGACTGGACAGGTTGGTTAAATTAGCCTACCTTAAGTTTGCTAGGACCAGAAATCTCATTATTGTAACGGTAATGCAGCATTACTTGGATTAGTAATTGTACTATTATTACTGTTTTGGAAAAAGTTATTAGTTACACTACGAGTTACTGGAAAAGTAATATTATAGTAACTAGTTACTGCCCAATACTGTTAACAGTACAATAGGCTTAATCATAGCTACAATACACATCAAATAACTACCATCTACAGTGCTTACAGGGGTAATTCCACCATAAAACCACAGCCTAACACACTTGCATAAAAATAAAAAAAATGTGTTTTTTATTTGCATTATAAACATCTAGCTAAACTCTAGAACATGATAATGGGATAAGTATAAACACACAAACAGAGACAGACAACACTTTTTTTTTTTAAGAAATATATTATTTATTTATTTATTATACAAATAATTTAACAAATATATCATTCATTATATTTGGTATGGGTATGGTAACAATGTAAATCTTTGGCATCTGTCTTTGGTTCAACATGAACTCATAAACCATGATTAAATAAAGAGGAATACAATGTATTTAATTGTCAAATTAAATGTAGTGTTTCCTTTAATTACCACCTTCTCTTGGCATAGCCCAGAGTAGAAGGCAGTCAGTAGATTTAGGGCATCACAAGATTGAATAGTACAGAAAGTCACAAAGTGTTTTTAAGCCCCCCAGAGCCTATTACAACAGGCTAATTGTGTTGGGTATAGTTCGGTGCATCACATGAACTGGCTACAGCTTAGTGGGCAGTTGCATCCAACCCCAGACTCTTTATGAGCCTAGGAGTGTAACAGTAGCTCAGGCTTGCCCCTGTAGGATCGTTAAGAAGGAAGGAATAAAGCAAGTTGGGGATGAAGTGGAAGAGAAGGATGGGTGGATGGTTGTTTTATGTTTGTAGGGATCTGCATTGTATTGTTGTATATGCTGCTATACTATGTTATTTATAACATGTATTTACCTATTTATGTTACACTGCAGAGGATGCACATAAATCTTGTTGTGCAATGTTGTACAATGACAATACATCATTCTATCTATCTATCTATCTATCTATCTAGTTACTTCCAGCCTGTTCACTGGTACTACTCAATTGATGTTGTATTTCTTTTCTTGGTCCAATAAGAAGGTTAATATGAAAATAGTGTTATTTATACTTAAGAAAATTGTTCTGTGGTTTTTCTAAAAGTCGTATTTCTCAAGATAACTTCAAGCATTCATTCCAGCCTGTGTGATCTGCATGCAGCAGGCTCGATCCTTTTAGTTAGCATTGAATGCGCTCATAGACAGTGGAGGTCAAGGCCAAGCGCTCATGTCTGCATCATCCCAGATTAATGGACGGTGTTTGTACGCTGTCTGAGCTTTTTGTGTTTGCAGAATCACAACTTTGTATGGTGCGGAGGGATCGGGGGGGGGGGATTTGTATGCAGGCTGCGGTGCTCTGCCTCCAGCCCCTGTCAGACACCCCCTCCACCCTTGCCGACCCCCGTCCGCTCTGTGTCCGCTCACCTGCCTGTTCCAGTGAATCATAGAGCGATCAACTGGAGCGTGTTGATGTGTCTGCACGTGCAACAGATCTGCTGCACCTGTCGCGTATACGCGCATGCACGCGTGCCTGTGTGCGTGCTTGTGCCCGCCCGCGTGTGTGAGTGTGTGAGAGAGAGGGAGAGAGAGAGAGAGAGCGAGAGAGAGAGAGAGGGAGAGCGAGAGGGAGAGAGAGAGAGAGAGCGAGAGAGAGAGGGAGAGAGAGAGAGAGAGAGAGGGAGAAAGAGAGATGTATGTGAATGGCAGACCAAATGACTTTTGCGTTAGATGTTTACCTTAAAGATGTTAACCATTGTGGTTGTGAAGCTGGGCAGAGGTCTGAATGTGAGAGATAAGGCAAGCTTACGAGCTCAATGCTTGTTCATGGGTCATCATGTATGTGGTGTGTGTGTGTGTGTGTGTGTGTTTGTACGAGGGTGAGTATCCTGTCAGGACGGTCGGTGATAGCGGTGTAGATAGGCGTTCTGCAGATGCCTGGCCAGCTGAGAGCTCCAAGGTCTTTCCCTGCTGACAGAGTATACCCATTCAGAGTCAATGAGCTGGGTCACAGCCTGCACGTCAGGTTGCAGTTCGGCCTAGCGCTGGGGCGGTCCAAGAGGTCAGGCCTATTCACATGGCGCTGTCATGCAAATGAACCCACCCACGCTTAAACAACTCTTGGAATTTTTATGTCTGCTCCATAGCCCTTTTTTCACTTTTCCCCGTTTCTTTCTTTTTTTTCTCCATTCCCCCCTCCCACCCCATCCCTCTCTCTCCCTCTCCAAATCTCTCTCGCCAGCATTCACGAAGTCATTGACGAGACATTCAAAGCTTTTTAAATTGGCCAGCTTCATTGTGGTCGGAGAAAGTGGGGGAGAGTGAGAGCGACAAAGCAAAGAGAGGTGTGGGCCTAAATATACTCCAGGCTGAAAGTAGTTAGATCATGTTCTTTTCATGGTCCGATTAGAATCAAATCGATGCCCCCCCACCCCTCCTGACCCTACGAGGCTTGAAGAGGAGTGACCAGACAAAGATTTCTGGGCCGAGGCAAGGGAGAATGAGCGGCCTAACCTGAATGCTAAACACACACTTAAAAGTCTCATTCTGGAGGCTGTCAATGCCCAAGAGAGTAAATTTGTTTTAAGTATGACTAAGAGATGTTTGTGCGCTTAAACTGTGAATAGGAATGACACTGTAGGAGCATCCAAGACCTTATCTGCATATAAATGAGCAAAACGCACAAACCAGTGGAGTAAAAAAAAAAAAAACAAGTCTTCATAGGATTTCAATGCTCTTTTGATGTGAGATTGTTGTAAACAGAAATAAGTGTAATTATGTGAAATCCATAGTGTGGTTTGTTTAGGGGAGAGGCTAGATGTATAAAGTGTTCACAAGAATGCCCCTGTATTAGTCTGCCTGGTACAGTATAATACCTATATTCATGGCGCACTAGACGTGTAAACCATACAACAGTATAGGGAATGTGTCTGACCCTGCTCATGAATAGTAACGGCCACTGTAGACTTGACCACTACCCCTGCTTAACGGAGACACCCTTGGGGGAGAGAGGGGACTCAATGAAGAGATGTGAACTTGTTGACACCCTTCACTGCACCTGCAGCCGTGGCCATCATCATCATCATTATGTTCCCATTCACCGCGGAGCCATAACTCTCCCATTTTATTGGCACTATCACTAATGCCTTTTGTTACGTTAAGTTACGTTTTGTTGTCATTTATAGCAAAAATTTTGGGGAAGTTAATAGATTATTTGAGTGTTGCACGTTGTATGAATTTTTGTCATGTATATTTACAGAATGTGAGAAGAACATATATATTACATAAATACATTTTATGTTCTTTCTGCAGATATAGGAATACACGTTAGCTGTTTCCATTCTTCTACATCACAATATCGGCTCTGTTTTCACTAAATTAAATTAAATAAAATGAAATGAAACTACTGCTTTTTTTTTGCGTTTGAGTTTATTTGAGGGGTAGCATCTGTTACACAGCATGTTAGTACTTTTATATAGGCCTTTAAATACCGCTCCAAACATCTTGCTGTATAGACTTACAGTATGTTTACAGTGAAGATGTCCCTCCTCTACTGAACTCGTCTCATCCCTAACTTTGCCTAAACACATCTCCTCCTCTCTCTGTGTGTGTATTTGGGTTAGCGAAAGAGAGTGTGGACTGTACAGTATACTGTGTATTGAATCCAGTGAGAAGCCAAATCATGTAACGTGAAGGTGGAGGGGCAGGGTTTGGACCACCCTGCAACAAATCCCCCACCCCAGCCCAACCCAAACCCCTCCACAACACACACACACACACACACACACACTTTGTCCCACCTCATCCCTCCTATTCATTCTGCAGCTGCAGTCCTGTGCCCCTCTCATACAAAGTTTCTCTCCCTCTCTCTCTCTATCTCTCTCTCTCTCTCTCTCTCTCTCTCACCCTCTCCCTCTCCCTCTCTCTCTCTCTCTCTCTCCCTCTCCCTCTCATTTGTCCCGGCAGACATGAAGATGGATGGAGACGCTCCTGGAAGGGGAGCACAATGGGCCGAGCCACAAGGTGAGCAGCCTCAGCTGCATACGGCTGGCAGCGCCGCCTGCCCCGCTCCAGTGTGTGCTTGTGAGGGGGGGTCTGAGCGACACAGTATGGCAACAGATGCTTTTGTTCGGCCAAAAGTCTGAAAGAGGCCCTTGGGCTGGAATGGGTGTGTGTGTGTGTGTGGGAAGGGGGGGTGGGGGGTGGTGCGGTTTAGCAATGTCACAGCGCAGAGTCATTTTTCTCCCCTCTTTCTCTCACTCGGCCCCTCGTTCTCTCCCCCTCTCCCCCTCCTCCCCAGCTGTGCCTGGCTGCGGCGGGCCGAGCTGAGAGGAAATGCGAGGGCAACGGCATGATGGAATACGTAAGTGGGGCGCGCGGTTTGGGCCTGTTTTGTGGGCGACTCCATTAAAGGGTCGTTTATCTGGCCTGTGATCCCATTGTCCCCGGGCCTTCTATATATCGGCCCCGGTGTGCCGGGAGGAGGGGCGTGGTGGTTGTGTGGGGGTTTGGGGGGGGGCTGTAATTGGCCGATTGGCTACGGTCCGCGCCTGCTGAGGTGATTTATAAAGCGGTGAAAGGGTCTGCCTCCACTCCGGGCAGTGCGCCTTCTCCCATAGGAGACTGTGAGCTGCGTCAGAACAACATGGAACAACGTGAAAAGGATGAAACGTCCCCAAAGAGCTTTGTGCAAGTGTGAAATCACTTTTTCTCTGTCCCTCTCATGTCATCAACCCCCCACCCCCCCATACTCTATCTGACTTTGTTGTTGCTTCACCTCTCTTTCACTCTTCTGTGGGTGACCCATCTCTTGTAACTCTTTCTCACAGTAGTTCGTGTTTGTGAACTTTATATATCCATCTTCTGTTGAACTGTTGATACAGTCTTTACAGTCCAATGTGTTACTCTATGTGGATTATTGGATTAGAAACTCAATTATAAATGATAAATAAACGGTATTTTCATTCTTGTGAATTCAAACACATTTGAACCACGCTATGTTTTTCCAGCCCCGTTGTGTAAGCTGTGTCGTTAGAGCTTACACGTCTGATCGCAGGTGGGAGCATGTGTGTCGGCTTTACGTGGTCCCATGGTGCATGAGGTTGGCTCTTAATGACCTCCTAATTAAAGCCAGCCCACCTCTCAATAGGCTGATCATGTAGTGAAGGTCAGAGGTCAATATACAGGGCTGCTGGTGGCCAGAGTTCCTGTGCCATGCTAATTACTTTTTAATATACACACATCAGTGCATCATGCAGAATCATTATCATTATATTACTTTACAAAATATACAAAAGTATACAAAACTATATAAAAATACAAAGCTCCTACAGTAAACATAAAAATAGAAGTGCAAGTGTGAGGCCTATACAAAATAAGAGAAGCTTTGCTTATACTGTGCAACTTTCTGGATCAGATTCAGAGCTAATATGCTATGATATAATATGGCAAATTATGCCTGCGTTAGCTTTATTCGATCACCTTCTACGATATATTTGTTGTGTTTCAACAAAGAGGGCTTTAAACAAAAGAAACTAATTGAAACGTCTTCTGGTATGTGGACAGTCTTTCTCACTCGAGACGTGTGCATTGTTCAGGTATAGACAAAGAGCATGAGCTCATTAAGACAAGTGAGTGTTCTTTCTAAAGCTAGATCATAGAGACATATATCCTATATCCTAGTGGATAGACTTTTTTTTTGTTTTTGACAATAAAATGAAAATACATTTACAAATTGCATATGTATTTTTTTTTGTAATGTGGTCTGCTTTGGTAATGCAGAATTTCAGAATAAGTACATTTTGGTCCTACATGTAAATGCTGATATTTCAAATGAAAAGTTAAATGCACTTTAATAGTTTAAAATAGTTTTAACTTTTAACGTGTAATGCCATTTGGTTATTTGTATATCGCCGTCATTCTGTTGGTATGTGTTGTTTTACTATTCTATGTTTATTGTATGCTACTGCATATATATATATATATATATATATATATATATGTGTGTGTGTGTGTGTGTGTGTGTGTGTGTGTGTGTGTGTGTGTGTGTGCGTGTGTGCGTGTGTGTGTACATACGGTGTATATATATGTGTGTTTATGTATATGTATGACAGTGTGTGTATATGTACCGTATGTGTGTAGGTGTGTATGTGTAAATATTCTTTGTAAAGTCTTTTTAACTGCGCTGCCCTCTGGGCCAGGTCTCCCTTGTAAAATAGATTTGATCTCAATGGGACTTTCCTGGTAAAATAAAGGCATATTAATAAAAATGAAGTACCGCTGCTCCATCTCATGCCCTTCTTTTCATGTCTCTCCTTATCAGGCCAGATAGATTATGTTGCTAAGGAGATTTTACTTTGCTTTTTTCAGTGTTTCCATTGATTTGGTGCTAATGCGTTTTCAATTCCCCATGGTGTGTGTTGAGAAAAGGGGAGGGGGCGGGCCCTTGTGGAGGAATTTCAATCTGAAGCAGGTAGGTGGGTGCCAAGGCCCAAAGAGAGCCACTCAAGTGAGAACTGAAGTGGCTTGCAGAGCCTAGGAAGGGAACATTGTGCCCGCCTCCAGCCTCCATCTGCTCACCCTGTCTGTTTGTAGGGTCGGCATGGCACCGCTGACCCACAGGTGCACAGTCAATATCTTTATTCCACACACATATATGCTAATAGCAATAATCATAATAATGATGATGTCATTATGCATTTCATGTATTCATATATTGATATTGTTTCTAACACAATGAAGAGGAATGAAAGCGTCACACTGTAATTACTAATCATGAAAACTTAAAAATGTTTTTATGATTTTAACGTTTTAAAAAACAGAAAACATACAGTATTACACAGCTACGCCAAAAGCTATGGCGAATAAATTGGGCTTTAATTGACATTCAAAAGTATAGGAATAGTGGGAGGAGGTATAGTATGAAGAGGGAGAGGGGTTTGACCCTGGCATGTGGCACTGACGTTCAGGTTGATGCATGGGAAAGACTAAATATATCAATTGGTTCAGTTATTGTTTTCCAACTGTTGTTTACCTTTGACTATAATAACATTCATTGTAACAGTCAGATTGATATAGAATATGGCATTTAGGATTATATATCCAATTAGCTTGTGTATTATTAGGGGTTCTGTGGCCACACCATGATGGCATCTAAAATTGAAACATAACCTACACACCCCCCCACCCCCTCCCGCCCCTCTCTCTTTCTCTCTCTCTCACTCTCACTCTCACCCACACACACACACACACACACACAAAACAACCCTTTTTCATGTCTTTGCAGCTGTGCGCTCCACATAACAACCTACATCAGCAGTTATCTAATTAACCAATCAGAGATATAGCCTTAAGGAGCTATTCTCTTTCTGAATCCAAGCTGGGCATGTCTTCTTGGTTGGACCACATTGAACAGGTTATATGTGCTGTTGAAATGTCACAGTACATAGCATTGTGGCATCAAGCCAATAACACACTTAACCCTGAACATAAGGTCATGTGGTCTGTCCAAATGGGTTTGCTCTGATTGGAAAAGAGTTGCAGGTACTGTAGGTCTCTGCCATTTCAGAAATAAGGCATATAAACTGCTTCACGACTGATGTCACAACCAGAATGTGAGTTCTTCCACTTCTATTGCCATTTTGGCATTAGCTCTCCTATTAATATGTTAAAGTTACAAGTGGCTGCTTTAGATGGTGTCGGTGAGATGTGTGTCCACTGAATCTATTCCATGCCAGGGTTACAACCCTTGACCCGTGGCTCTAATTGAACTAACCTTTAGCAGTGTAGTATAGGTGGACAAACACTTCCAGCTGCAGAAACTCAATAGCTTTTAAATAGAAGGGAGGAGTGTACACTCTTTCTATAGTAGCTCAGAACCTCCGTTCACTTCAGAATGTCCTTAAGATTGTTGGGGAAATTGCTCACAGTGATTTAGATGGTAGATTATAATGTTGACGTTTTGTTTATAAGGTACAATTATAATCACAACAATAATCTAATACAATATGCATAACAATATATGATAACGTTTTAAACTATCTTCTCTAAAATTAATGACATTTTTATTTAAATATTCATGCTGTCAAATATTCACCTGGTTGATGTTTGTAGTGAGATACATAACATTCCAATTTGTTTGTGTGCAGTGAAGTTTGTGTGCAGTGAAACCGCAATGTGCTAACTGACATATTTCTAATTGGTAATGATATGTTTGTAAGAGAACAGAACATGGTGCAGATTACAGCACTGTTGACAAAACCAACAGCTTTACCATCAATTATGGTAGGCCCGGTTGATCCTCTGGGAACACATAATAATATGTGCAGCTACCAAGAGATATACTAAATAATAAATTATTTAGCTATTTCCTACTGCAGCAGTAATCACACCGTATAGGCTTACATGTCTAGTGCTTTAACTGATTATGTAGAGAAAGTGCTTTCATGTGCTGTTACAGTAAGATCATAGACTGTATAGGTGCAGACACATACAGTACATTTGCCTTTCTTAATTTCTATTCACAAGGACAGATATTGGTTAGAGGAATTTATCAATAATCACAGACGCTGCAACCACCTGTTCTGGGCTACACACACGCGCACACGCACACAAACACACACGCAGTCTAAAGTTAACACAGCTTCAAAATATTTACTACGGGCACTGGTATAAAAACAACAGTAAAACTGAGCAACTGGTGTGCGTGCGTGCGTGCGTGTGTGTGTGTGCATGTGTGTGTTGGGGTCGGAGGGGGGGAACTGTTTCTGGTCATGTCCTCATAGCTTTGATCCTTTGGACTAGGAGCTTTAATGCTGGAGGAGAATAAAACAGCAAAACTGAGCTAATGTGTGTCTTTGTCCACCATGGGAGGGGAGAGCCTTTCTACTCCCCAAGTACAAATCGCACGACTTTGGCTACATTCTACCAGGACACAGGGAGCCAATGGCAGAGAGAAAGATCCCAATCATACATTGATCTGAACCAAACTAATCCCCTATTGGTGCCAACGTGACCTTAAAAAATCGGCTTAGAGAGCGGCTTGGTTAAACTGGACACGGTTTTCTATTTAAGTGGCCTCCACAGCCCACCCTAATGTTGCCACCCACAGACATGTATCAGAGAATTAAGACACATACATTCATAACACTTTTCATTACAGGGAGGCTTGGGAAAGGGGGAGGGGTGTATCTGCCACCCTCGCACAGAGAACCCTGTCCTACTGGCAGGATAAGCCTGTGTGTCTCTCTCTAAGAAATGTTGCTTTTCTTTCTCTGTGTTGACACTAGGCTTAGTTATCAAAAAGTTCCTTCTTTCTCCCTCTCGATATGGAAATGAGTTCTGCTTTGAATGTCAAAGTGTTATTAAAATCGTGGGGTGACGGTTAGCCCACATACAATTACAGCTAGGCGTGTCAGTGTGAAGGTTCTAGAATAGCTGAGGTATTTACTGTGTTGTGTGACGGCTGTCAGGGGTGGCTCACACTTCTGTCTTCTCAACCTTTATACTCCTTGGAAACTGTAACCTAGCAAATCAGCAGTGCCTAAATCAACTGTTACTTCTAATCTGTGGCACAATCATTTGTGACACCCACACACATGCACACACACACGCACACACACACAAACACCTATATGCTCTCACCTTTACTACTTTTCATATACCCGCCCACAGATGTACAAAGAAACAGTACCTACCTTTAAAGCATTTAACCTTTTAACCTATTAGCAATAGCCTACATGGTATCACCTAGCTAGCGTGTAGCTGGCATGTAGAATTCCTTGGCTATAACTTCCCCACGCCTGCTTCTGATTAGAGAGCATGGGACTAGCTAACTTTAATCTCTGTTTCTACTGTGTCTGTGTGCCCGCCTGTCTGTCTGTGAGTGAGCGTCTGTGAGAGCTTTGTTTATGTGCCCTGCTACTTATTGGAGACAAACTCATCAGTGAGAAAGAGGGAACTGACATGGAGGATGTACATTAAACTGGTATCTCTTTTGTGGCCATGTAGTTACAGGCCTATCTGCAGACAGTAGTCTAGGCCTACGTGAGAGGCCTATTTTAAAGCGTGGGTAAATAGACTCTCGATACTGTTGGATCACACAAGAGCCTCTAAACCCACTCTGGAGACAAAAATAAATAAATAAATAAATAAACAGTCACAATAGAGCACCAAAGCAGCAGCGATCATCCGCCATCACTTTTGAGGATCAGCAATAAGGATACACACCAGCAACCAAAAGAGGGATATTTGAGGTTCCTGGCGCTGAGCCAGAGACCAGAGCCAAAGCCTTCTTTTATAAACCACACACCACACAGACCATTCAGACAAAGGCATCGCTGACAGACATTCACACATTCATACATGACACAAACTTTGTTCATGTAAAGAGTAAAACCACTTGGGAATAATATATTGAGCGTATACCATGTATTTAATTTCATTGTTTCCATGTTCATATATAGTGTACTGTATATATAGCATACTGTAGTTCTGAAAGCCATTAAGGGTTGAAGCTATTAGATCAGCAGTGTATAGCCTATGTATTATACTGTAGGCTACTTTATAACTTTCTTCTTGGAATATGTTGAAGGGGATTACTTAGCCAACTGCGTCTCTCTCCCACTGAGGCGTCTGTTTACTGTTTAGTCTGCATCCGGCAACACAGAGCTTCCCTGTGTGTGTGCCTGTGTGTGTGTGTGTGTGTGTGTGTGTGTGTGCGCGTGCACGTCTACCTTCATAAATCACATAAAACACATAAAAACAAGATCACCACTCCCTCCTCTGTCCTCTCAAGACATAAGCGGCGTATCAGTAGCACAAAAGCTAGCATAGGCCTAGACACTTCTCATATACACATAGCAATGCAAATGCACATTATGGTGCTGTCATTACTTTACGGTGACGTGTGTCAGAGAAGCACTGTGAAATGACACATTTGATTGGAATCAGTCATCAGTAAAGGTTATTTCCCATTCAAACACAGCCTTGGTGGCCTGTCTTTGAGGTGAGACATCTCAGCTAAGTGATGTGGGCCTGGCAGTCGTATCATTCAAAGAGCAATGTTTCTATATCAATGATTAATGAATTCATTAATTCATTTATTAATTAATGAATTCATTCTTTTATTTATTTATTTAAACGTGCAAGTCCCAATTTTCAAGAAGATTTGGCAAATAGTTGGCCTTATCTGATATTCTTAGTGAAATTGTTTTTATTTTGTACATGTACTACTCCAGTTCTATACAGTATTTGAATACATTCATCGAATTTGAATTAATTTAGTTGCTTGCGGCACAAGGAGAGGAATTGCATATACTCACTGTAAATAAGGCATTGTCTTTCCCAGTCATTTTGAAAGCATAAAGCAGAAGCGTGTAATTCATATATTAATTTTAGTAGACATACGCTATAGCCTGTTACCTATAAGGAAGTACAAATTAATGTCAGTCTGTCAGCAGAACTTTTTCAGTGCAAAGGCAGAAAACAAAGATCTTAGATGACTAAATATTTTGTTTTTAAACATTTATATTCACATTTTGGTCTGTTAAATTAAAATCATTACAGACCCTCTGCCATCTGCCTGATCCCTGTGACCCTTTTTTTGAAACTTGTGGCTTCTGACAGCTCCCTCAAGCTGTATTTGAAAAGGCAAATACTGCCCTCTATCACTGTTATGTGGAAAAACAAGCAATAATGACAATTTTAAATGAATAACCTAAAAAAAACATCCACTTCACCCTGCTTTTTTCCTCTGGAGCCCCTAGGCAGGGTCAAAAAGCTACACAGAATTTAAACAGAGGAAGAGTCAACTAGAGCTGATATTCTCACAGAGCATTTCACTCACTGTTAACTGACAGACTTCTATGGCCTTTGTAACACATTGCACTGAATATTTTGTTGTTTTACATATAACCTTCAGGGTTAAGACTTTTAAGGAGCATGTATACAGAGAATGGGTTGTTGTAGTTTAGCAAGTGTGCGCTCAATGAAAGCATGTACCAAATGTCCCAAAGCCAGTCCTACAGCCGGGGGTTTACTTGGGGGGCTTTTCATTAAGATAATCCCACTAAGAAAACAAACCTAATCAGCATTTTATCAGTCTTCTTTCAGCCATCAGTATTGGTGTGTGTGTGAGAAGAACAAACATACTGTAGAAGTAACTTAAAAAAGATGTAGTGCCTGAAATAAAGCCATCATTATGATCTGCTAGAGTATACTGTATACCAGCTGTGAAATAAATACACCTTTATTGTTTCTTATTGCTATATTTTGAAGTATATTTGAATACAGAAAGTGATTTAGAAAATCTTCACTAGCAAGAAAAGTAATATAAACATATTCCTATTGAGATTTAGTGCTGAATACAATGACACCTACCTGAGACATTTCTATTCATGTTACAATTTATCCAGTTGACAGGCCCTTTCAGGTGAAGCATTAATTTCAGGAAATGACAGCTCGTCATCTCCACATCCCTGTTGGCTGTCTGGTTTCTGTGGAGACAACGCCGGACTATGTGGTGTACCGTGGCTCGTGGGGAGACACCTTGGTGACCCGTTACATATAACAATGCCCTCGTTTAGAATAATCTCCGCCATTTGTCAATTGGCCCATGATTTGGCCCACAAAGAGATTAAAGGTGTCAGTCTTACAGACAATCTCATTCTGGCCATGACATATTCTTCACAGAATCCCGGGGGGGAGGGGGGGTGACTACAGACGATGATGCCAATGCAGTGTAAAAGTGTTTTGAATAAAATTTGCCTTTCGCAATTGCATCCAGGTTGACGTGTGGGTTTCATACCTTAAAATGCATGGGTACAGGGATTAAATGTGACGCTTGTTTAACGCTAGCCTGCTGTGCCAGGAACCCCACCTCTGTTGGTTCTACATGGGGGGTCAGCTTGGTAACCTAACGCCAGCTCTACCCTGTCTCTGGTGGGGGGTTGGGGGCTGAGATAAGGGACAGACTCACTGGGGGGATTAGACATGATTTATTACAGGTTAACACTCCTTTAACATTTTAATATTCATACATTTGCAATTTGTAAAAATGTATACTCACTCTCGATCCTTAAATGTGCTTGAATCCAATATCTTTTTTATGCAAAGTATTTCCTTACTGTGAAATGAAAAGTTTAGTAAAGTGGCCCTTGCTTTAGCCTTTAGGTGTGTGGGGGTTAAAGGTGAGAAGGCCTGTTAGTATGACCCACGTAAACACAGTTGCAATGCTCTATGAATCACTGACAATCCTGCAGACCAGAAAGATGAAACGCATACCCGCGCCTAGACACAGTAAGATAGGTAATTCTTTATTCACAGATATAAAACAGAGAATGTACTCATTGTGTGTGTGTGTGTGTGTGTGTGTGTGTGTGTGTGTGTGAGTGCGCGCCCGTGTGCGTGTGTGCGCGCCCGTGTGT
>JAODTR010000019.1:54909-66710 GCA_025399935.1 Amblyopsis rosae
GGCAGCAGAGGTTATGGTAGACCTCTGCACAGTACTGGAATACAACATGTCTTAGATTCTCAGTACACAAGGTCATCACACAAGGTCCCTGCATGGTCAGGCAACCAAGGCAGAGCGTTAAGCTGCTTTATCCATACACATCGCCTATGCCTCCCAACAAAGTGCTCTAATGCATCCCAAAGGATAGATCCCAAAAGGAGATCTGCTTTTTGCAGTCTTGGCCACTAACTAGATCTGTGGCTTCGCCTGCCATTCTTATATCTGCAATCTAGTCTTGCACAATATACAGTATGTGATTTTATCTTTGCTTTGAGGTTTGAGTGATCAAAAGCAGTTTTGAAATGTGCTCTTCTACAAAAGGTGCTAAAGTATGTACGTCAGGGTGAACAATACTTAGTTGACAGGAGTGTGTTGCAATTTCGAAGTAGATTATCAAATCATATTTTGTTTTAATGAATAAACTAAAAACAATTTAAGTAACTGAATATTGCAGACTATCATTTTTAGTCAGCCCTTTTCAAGAAACCTTTAAAAATCACAACAAAATAAAGGATTGTTACTTTCCAGATTTCTGCTCATTACACAGTCACAATGCAATACAAACATGGGTTGGGACAGAAGGCTGCCAGAGGCAAACGCTCACGCTGCATTAGAGCCAGAGGAAGAGAGGGCCTCGGCTGAAGCTCTTATTGTGTACGACTGCACACACGGTTAGCTTGGGGAGAGCCGACTAGAGGCAAAGCAAAGAAGACTGAGCAGCAGCATGGGAGCTTAAAGTACATAAGTGAATACATGCCATTTATACCGAGTCAGATGAGCCCGTGTTATTTCATTGAATACTGAACATCAAATAAATAAACCAGCTGTGCATGTGTAAAGCTCCCATAACCTACTTGCCTAGCGTGGAACTAGCTCTACCCTGAGAGGTAGAGTGTGTAAAGCTGCGTTGAGGGGGGTGTTCTACCACCAGCAAGGCAGCCAATAAGCTTCAGCTTACGGCAGTGCGCACGCGCGCACACACACACACGCACACACACACACAGTCTCACACCATGCCAGCGGGCAGTGTGAGGGACGTGGTGGCTGCAGAGGGGGGTGCTGGGGGTGAGGGTGCGGGGGAAAGGGAGGGGGGTCTCCCCGATTGAGGTGAAACTTACGAGGCCAGAGTGGCTGAGAATCTGGCTAGCGCTTAGTACCTCCTCCTCGGACGACTCGTCCGTGTCCTCCTGGTTGGTGAGGTTGAGGCTGGGCGTGCTGCCCGCGTACTGGCACTCCTGCAGGGACGGCATGTCCCCTTTGTCCATGCTGTCCAGGGAGCGCCGGCGCACGCCCCAGTTGAAGTTGTCCATGCTCTCCCCCTGCAGGCCAAGCGGACACACAGCAGTCACAACGGCTGCAGACGCAGTCAGGAGTCATGGCAGAGAACTAACGTCAACACTGTGCATAAGGACATATTGACGATATGTAATGAGCTGGATTAAAGCAGATGTTTTCACAGCTAACTAACAGTTTGACGGGAAAGGAAAACCAACAGCAGGCATGGGAGTAAAGGGCTGATCTAGTCGGGGAGGTTGGGCACTTTGACAACACACAAGCTTCAAATAAGGGTCACACACACACACACGAGTGAAGGCCTGCGCTAACACCTCACTGACCCACAGACTTACCTGTAGCTCCTTGTGGCAAGAGAAGAGGAAGGATAAGTTCATTAGTAGACAACAAACAGTTAAAGAACACCAAGGCTAAAACACAGAAGAGACAGAGCCAATCGTCGGGTTGTACAAATTCACGTAAAAAGTAGTGCCACAAGTGGAGGTTTCACAGCAGCAGCTGTAGACAGTTAACTGTAACGAGCAGGGGTGCGGTGTGTGTGTGTGTGTGTCTGGTAAGTCTTCAAACAAGCAGACATGTCAGGAGAGCAGTTGCTCATCTTCCACCCAGCCTTGAAGATCAACCACTTAAGCTCACGTCGCCATCTAGGCTTTGGACTCCCGACTAAACCCCCCCCCCCCAGCAGGCGAGGCCCGCTAAAGCGCTCTAACCTCAACGTCCTCCAGCTCCACGTCAAGGAAGTCAAAGTCCTTGAAGACGCCAAATTGCTGTTCGCTGCCCGCGTCCTCCCCGATGGCCTCCTCCTCCCTGACCACCTCCTCCACTGTGGGGATCAGGCTGGTCTGCTGGTCCCCACTGTCCAGCTCCTCGCTGGAGGAGAACACCACCTGCGTCGTCAACAGGAAGAGAGTCTGAGCGCTGCTACTGTGTGTGTGTGTGAGACCAACAACGACCATGAAGACGCAAGGGGGCTTCACAGAGACCTTGTCAGAGGGTTTAGAGTAGGAGAGGAGTCTTACGGATGGGTTTTTGGGAATGCCAGACTCCGGGCCGCATAAAGACAGCACGTTCATCAGCTTCTCTCTGGTCCTCCTCTGCAACAACAATCACAAGCTGGGTGAGAGAGGCGATCGCCTTGGCAACAACTGGAGGCAGGACATCCTGTGCGTGTGTGTGTGCGCGCGTCTGTCCGTCCATGCGCGTGCGTGCATCTGTCTGTCTCTGCGTCTCCCTGGCTGGTTACCTGGGAGAGCTGAGGCCTCTTCCAGCTCACCGGCACCAGGCCGTTGGAGTTGGATCCAGAGGAGGTGGAGGAGGTGCTCCTGGTCACGGCGATGACCTGCGGCTTTCCGTTGCGCCCTGCCGCAGTGCGCTGGTCGCCGTACTTGTGCCCTATGATGGGCGTCTACAGAGTCGACACGCACATGCGCACACAGGTTAGCATGCATGCTAACCGTGCATTAGGGAGGGGGAAACTGGATGGAGCTGGGACACTAGAGTGGTACTTCAGTCACAAAGCCTACACTGTATTTTACACAGATCCCAGTACGCCCTAGAGCTAAACAGAGAGAAAGAGTTAGAAGGCAGGAGACAAGGCACGGACCTCTGATATGTCAAAGTGGAAGTCCAGCGTCTTGCCAGGCAGCTCCTTGGAGGCGTTGTTGAAAATGCGCGTGAAGGCGATCTCTGGGGAGTTGGACGACTCCGCACTGTAGGTGCGCTGCATCTCGTCTGGAACCACCAGGCTGGCCGAGCGAGACACCACTAGCTTGAGAATGTTCTGGGCCTCCTTCCAGTACGGGCTCTGGAAGATAACACACACACACACGCACACACATACTGCTGTTGTTGGGGTGAAATAACATGCGTGTGTGTCTGTGCACAGGCGGTGGGAACTACCATGATTCATTCTTGAATCCATTGTGTCCATACCAGCAAGTGGTGTTGCCTCTTCGCCTCATGCTATGAGGAAGCGGTGCGAATGCTCACCTGAACATATTTGCCAATGATCTTCATGATCTCCAGGTTGAACTGTTTGACGGGTGCTGCCGACAGGTCAATGTGACTCAGCAGGCTGTAGATAATCTGCAGCAGGGACTGTTGCATGCTAGGAAGTCCCTTCTCCAGCAACTGAGAGGCAGAGGAGAGAGATGTCCAGACTTAGATCAATGGATTTATATCTACAAGGATCACTTATAGGCTCACAAACAGGAATACAATGATGTATGGATGTTGACATCAACATGTGTGTATTATTGTTAACGGAAGTAGCTAAAAACATGTAAAAACTAGGCAAGCCTAGTTCAGCCGGCCGCGGGCACGAGCCAACACCATAGGCCAACACCAGTATGGGTTTGAAAAGTGTGTAATACTCTGTTCCTGTGGGGGATGTGCATTACCGCCACCTACTGTCTACAATGTAGCGTATGCGCTTTATGACAAGATCAGTCAGTCAGTTAACAGCACGTTCTCATATTTCTCATATCCGGCAAAGAAAGATGGAGAGGCCTGCAGAGATCTAACCTGTCCTGTAGGCCTGATTGAGATATAAACTAAGGCCTGCTCCTAGCGCAGGTGTTTACCTCAGCCAGGTAGGTGACCAGGCTGAAGGTGATGTCAGCGAAGGCGTCGTGCAGGTAGCGACACACCACGTTGATCCAGTTGGTGCAGTCACGGGAGTAGCTGTGTGTGCTGTACAGGCTCATCATGTGGGCCAGGTTGGAGAGCGTGGCCGACTTCTCCTCAGCACACACCTTGGCTATCTTGTCCGCAGTCTCCTTGCAGAAGGCGGTGGGGCTGTCAAAGTGCTGGATGAGGTGGGGCAGGAGGCACAGGATGTTCAGGGGGAAGCCTGGAGACGAGAAAGCACACGCTTATAGAAATGTACATGGATGCATAGTCAAACATGTAGAAATGTAAACGTATATATGGTTATAGAAATGTACATGGAGTTAAATAAATATATGATCAAATATAAATATAGATAAGGAGTTTTAGAAACGTAGACATATATAGCTGTACAAACGTACACAGATATACAGTAAGGTTATAAATTAGGACAGACGATTGATGTTACAATTATAATTATGGCATTTAGCAGACACTTTAATCCAAAGTGACAGTACAATACAAAGTATCACAGTGACCAGGCAAGGATTATATAAAAGGCAGGTACTGGGGCTTGAACTCTCAACCTTCTTGATTCCTAACACCCAGACCCAGATGTTTTAGAGGTCTTTAAGTCAAGTATGGTTATATAACCTTAATCACATTAGTCTCAAAGAAATGTACAAGCCCACATTTTACATGGAAATAAGTCTTCCTGCTCCTACACACCTGATTCAAATTAATGGGTCGTCGTCAAGCTCTGCTGAAGCCATTCATTTATTTTAATCAGGCGTGTTGGAGCAGGGAGACATCTATAACATGATGCATGGCAGTGGGTTGGTAAACAGTGCACTACACCAGAGCCATGGAAAGAGAGAGTTACGCCAACGGATGATGAGAAGGAAAACCTTTGGCAATAAAGTTCCAGGAAGTGCTTGGTGGGCAATTTGAATATATACAGATATATAACTTAATTTGTTGGTAATTAGTAGTCAATAAATGCATCGATTTACATTTAAAAAATAATTTATAGGGTACTTAGGCTTCCAGATACTAATTTGAGGCTCCACAATCACAAATAGTCCATTGGAGTGAACGGAGATGACGCAACTCTCTCTTCACATGACTCCACTAGACTATTCTGCTCCCTTGTTCCTAAATAGCGTGTTCATTTATTGCGTCTGCTCCTGTGCATTTACCCGCCATCTTCGACGGGTCGACCAGCGTGTGCCGGGACACGCTAATGAGCTTGCTGAGCAGGTGGATGGTGAGCTCCTGCGTGGAGGCGGAGGTGAAGCCCTTGAGGAAGAGCTGCAGCAGGCCGGGGAAGCTGTACCACTTGAGCTGGGCCTGGACCTTCTCAAGGCGCTCCCGGCTGTCCGCATGCTCCAGGGGCAGCTGGCCCAGCAGCTTGTTGAGGAGCCGCAGGGCCAGCAGGTACTCCAGCTCGTAGTCCGACTCCAGCAGGGACGCGGCGATCCAGAAGACGGTGGCCATCAGGTTGGCGGGGTCCACGGGCGGGATGGCCTCCCCTCCCGGACCCCCTCCCCCGCTCTCCCGCAGCGACGACAGGCTCCGCGTGCGCGCCAGGTTGCCGTGGCTGCCGCCGAGCCGGTCGGCCACGTCCAGGGTGTTGCTGCGCTGCCGGTCGGCCTTGCGTTCACCCGCCAGGCTGGCGCGCAGCGAGTTGCTGCGCGCGTGGCCGTGCACGTGGTGCAGCAGGCTGCCACTGCTCAGGTTCAGCTGGCCTGTACTCTTCCTGTTGGCGGCAAACTTGGGCCCCAGCAGGTGGTCGTGGGACGAGCTCCTGTGGTCGTTTGGGAACAAGGCACACATTGTGGACAATGCTTGGAGTTTGTTTTACAGGTCGGAGGGGCGGTCACCGCAACACTCACTGTGCTAAGGCGGCGAGGAGGTCATAGTTCTTGACTGTGTCTGCTAGCGTGTCAATGCCCGACTCCAAAGTCAACAGCAGCTCAATAACAAAGCCCTGAGGAGAGAGAGAGAGAGGAGACCAGAGGTCAACATACCAGACAGACTTGAGCTCTGTGAATGACACTCTCGGCTCGACTTAAATCCCAAGAATTAGATTAATTTTAACGTAGGTCGTAGCCTACTATTTTACCCATGGAGGTTTTTCCAATTGTACATAAGTTTTAATAATATATTGAAGTCCCCCAGTCTTGGACCTTTCATGAAATGGTGTTGTGTTGCACTCCATATTGTTAAATATAGTAAAGTTAAATCCAGATTAAAAACAGGGGAATTTATACCTATAACCGCCACACCGGGTCACATTTACCCGTTACCAAAATGCATTTATTTTCGCCTCGTATCAAATTTTAGTGTAGCCGACTTTTGCACATATGTTGCTAGATGACGGTACACAAGTGTGTGATCGAAATCTACATCATTCATAACAGTAAATTCTCACAGGGTCAGCTCGCCACACATCACCCACAACGCGTAACATTTGAAGAAAGAACTTTTGTCTCTCTGATGTTTGCGATCATGACTGTGTGGTGGAGATTCATACAAAACTGCATTTTATGCGACAGACACTACTGGCGTGGATGAACAGCTGTTCTCGATTACAGCCAAGTGCTGCTAGCATTAGCTTAAGTTAGCCGACATGCCTAACAAATGGGATCTTTGATCTTGGGATGCTTTCATGAATAGCCTATATTTGCGTGTTCTCATTTGTTTCCTGTGGCGAAGCAATTTCGCACCTTCCTTTCGTCTAAAGTTCAACACTGATGAACTTTGACCTAAATATGCAGCCTCAACCAACAGCAAGGACACGTGTGTGGCAAGCGCTGGTCCGACGCCTGCCCAGTTTACCACAGCATTAATCAAGCTAGGCGTTGTCGAGTGCTGACCTGAGCCTCCTCCCCGGGGTCTCCTACAGTCTCTACCAGCCTGGAGAGCACGTCTGACAGCGTGGCAGCCGTCAGGGGTTGTTTGAGAGCCCTGAAGATCTGGAAGGAACGGCCGGCATAGTGACGAGAAGAGCATGACATAGCCGTTTGTAAGGCCACCTCGCTCAGCAAAGACTCCAGCTGGAAACCTGGAAGAACACACTTGGACGTCAACACACACACACAAACGTCTTTAACCTAGCACAAACAAAGCGAGTGACGTTGTGAAACCACACGATGCAGTCGTCCTACTAACCTGACTGGGATTGCTTGAAGACAGTCACCACATGTCTGAGGAAAACGCTCAGCTGGTCGGCACTCTTAATGTTTGGGTTCTTGGGAGACACGTCCTCGTGATTCCACAGGGGCCCGCGCTTCCTACGGGAGCCCACAAGGGGACGCAAACCGATTTTGTGAAGACCAGCAACTTGAGTGAAATCACCATCACGCCCACACGAGGTGCGTTCAGAATTGGGAAACATTGTGAACGTTTGTGAACAAAAGCAAACTGCGGAGGTAGTTCTCGGCGAACACACGTTGAAGCTGGACGAAGCGTGACAGTTTAAACGAATATCTTTGGAATGTTTACACAAATCGTTCAAGTTCAAAGCAAACAGGTTCGCCATGAACGTTTGCCACTGTTCGCCAATTCTGAACGCACCTCTGGTTTTATCACAGCAGTCAATGTGTAACCACAGCACACAACACCGCACTGCAAAGCCATGCAATGTGGAAATACCTAGTTTTTTCAGACATGGCTGAGAGCATGAAACCAAATAGATGCATGGAATGATTAACAGTCATAGAAAACAAGCTAACTAGAATTAAAATTAATACTACAACAAGCAGCAACAGTCAAATACCTGACTGTCTGAGGTATCTGACCGTTGCTTGTTGTAGTATTCATTTTACGGGACACGTGAACTAAACTACATTTTAGCCAAATAGCCTGATCGGAGTGTGGCTTTCTCACCTTGACGTGATGAACTCAATGAGGGCTTTGACCTTCTCGTCCTGCTCTGCCGTGACATCCACCTCGTTGAGGAGGGTGGGCGTGAGGTGGGGCAGAGCGGTCGCCCCTGCTCCCAGGCTGATGCTGGAGGAGGTGGAGCAGGAGCTGAGACCTGAGTCTGTCATTGGTGACGGGTGATGCTCTGGTAAATGGTCCTGTACTCCTGCTTGAACCAACGCAGAGAGAGATGAACGCACACAGACAGAATATAAGCAGGAAGCATTCATATATTAAGAAGATAGAGAACAAACAGCTAATCCAGCTAGAGGACCTCTGCTGCCACCAAGTGCTTATCTTTAGGAGTACAAAAACAAAGTATAGCAACACCTAACTTTTTGTTGGCATGTAAAATCTCAAACTCTAGCAATATCTTGCTACTGTTATTTAAACTGATCTGCCCGTTGATGACAGCACCTACCACCTACCTGTGAGGTTTAACTCCTGAGCGACGTGCTTCACCGTCAGGACCCTGGGGTCGTTGTACTCTCTGTTGCGCAGCAGCACCGTGGCCAGGGACTGGACACTGCTGTTGGCTCCCTGTACCACCAGCAGGTGGAGCAGTAAGCGCTTGCAGTGCTCGTAGACCTCTGGGTGCTGGTGATCGAACCCTACAGCGGGGAAGACGTCCGGTCACGTTACGGTAAACCTACACTTACAAATGTGTTCAACTGCTCTTGAAGAATCTATATTGAAATATTTTGCTGGATAAACATTTGACTAAATGCCCAGCAGTTTATATATGTATATATAAACTGCTGGGCTACTTTAAACTGTCTTTTATAGGAGGGAAACCATCCTTAAGACTGACTTATCAATCTGGCTGTTCACACTATATACTGGGTGCTAATGTTTATGCTAATGTAGCGCGCGGGTGGGGAAGCTACGTGCCTATAAAGATGGCGTGCAGAAGGAGGTGTACGTAGGAGCTCCACTCCACCTTGACCCCATGGTCAACGATGAGGTCCGTCAACAGGATGATGGCGATGTTACACCTGCGGGACACAGCAGCGGCGTGAGTAACACGACCGCACGACACTGCCGCAGGCTCAGGTTGAAAAGGTCAGAGGGTCAGGGGGTCACCTGTGGAGCGGAACAGCGGGGGCATTGGTCTCCGGCAGGTAGTCCACCAGCGGAGACCAACAGCCACCGGTGGGAGGGAAGGGCAGAGGCTCAGGCCGATTGTGGTCCATCACTTTCAGACGCCAGTTGGCATACAGGGGCATGGAGTCACCTGGAGAAGGAGCTGCGTGTTTAATTACTGAAGTCACAGCGAGGCGGCGGCTATAAAACACAACGTTCGTGGAGGGGCTTAACTCTTCTCCTCCTCGTAGGAGCCCCCAGAGCTGCTGCTGTAGCGGGACTCCAGGCGATGGTGCTGCCGGTTTAGGTTGCTGTTCAGACCGCTGTAGATATCCAGGTGAGTGTAACTGCACAGCACAGACAGACGTTTAAAGTGATGGTGCACGCCATCGTTGACATCAACGGCCACATTGTTAAAAAGAAAAGGGGTTTGTTTGTAGACACTGACAGACTATAAAGGCTTTTTGTCACTGTGTGCTCCTACCTCTCCTCCATGTTGGAGTCTTTGACCTTGTTGTCATGGTGAGGGTCACTTCCCGCAACCATGGTATTGCTGCTGGAGGTTGTACCTGAGGAGAGACCAGAAGAGAGCATGTAACACATCAGTGTCCTGCTTACTGATGCAAGTATTTGACCGGTGATTCGTGTGACATCAGCCCAAATGTCAGAATGAGGAAGACGTGATTCCAAGTTGCTTTGACTGCAGAACGACGGTTGCCGTCAGGGGCGGCTTGGGTACCTCAACAGACGCTAACCCAACAGCAGGCGAGAAAATCTGCCCCCGCTGCGCGTTGAACACAGAAGCGGGGGCTAGAAACGGAGCCGTGAGTAACAAAGTTGCACCTGAGGTGACGGAGGGGATCTTGTAGCTGGACGTGATGCGGTAGTACGGGGGGTTGTCCATGTGGGTGACCGCGGAGCTAACTGGGTCCGTGAGCTCCAGCTCGCACATCAGCTCCTCCAGCAGCTGCATGGTCTTGTCCCTGCCCAGGTAAACCACCACTCGCTTCACCTGGGGACGAGAGAATGCGTTAGCAACGTGGCGGTGGACGTCGGAGGTGCCCGCGCGTGAAGGACTGGCAACGGGAGCAGAACGTACGTAGGGCAGGAGGCTGGGGTCGCTGCCGACCCCCGACATGCCGATGAGGAAGTGGAGGATGATCTTGAGGTTCTTTGGCCAGCTGTCTGCCAAGGTAGTCCAGACATTCTCTATCTCCGGCCAAGCAAACTCGTCGCCGTACTGCGTGCACACAATGAGTAGCCGCAGTTTAGTCACTAAACTAGAACACATGGAACTTTACATCTGCAGTCATACGTGGGAACCCATATCATTTCAATATCCTGAAATTAAAAAACTAAACATACCAGAGCCGGAGTTTCGGAACAACTGCGATTGTGTGCGAGCTGCCAATCAAGCGCCCTCACCTTGGCAGTCATGAACATTAGGTTGTTGAGCACCATGGTGGTGGCGTGAGGGGAGCCCCAGCCTTCCCCACGGAGCCAGCGCCGGCTGTTGACCATCATCATGTCCCGAGCCTCCTCGTCCTCCTCGCCCGGCTCCTCCGGCCTCCGCGTCGACGGCTTGAAGTCCACCAGCTCCACGTTGTTCATCCAGGGCAGGAGGTAGTGCAACATCACCTGGCGGCCACCAGGGTGTGCTGTCTGGATGCGCTGGCTCACCTCTGACGGGATTGGACATTATTGACTAGCTAAGTCAAATGTCAAATACCCTGACTTTTCCTTGACTAAAAATCGGAATTTCTGTATAAAACGGACATCCTGAATAGCAACGAATAACTAACTGAAAATCAATGCAATAATATTTAAACCTAAACAAGAAAGTAAAAGATAAAATTCCCAGACTTTCCATGGCTGAAATATTTCAAACCAATAAAAGATGCATGCATTTTCCCCCTCCGTCACATAACATAAACAAAACTTCCCAGCATGCATCTGTGACGGTGAGACACCTGAGAAGATGGGCAGCGTGAGCTCTGGGTAGGTCCTGGCCAGCTCCTCAGACAGCTGGTAGTAGGACAGAGAGTAGAGGTGGGGCAGCGGGGAGGGAGGGGTCAGGATGCCGTCTGTCCGCTGGATCTCCAGTTTGTGGGCGTAACGGAAGAGCTTGGGCTCCAAGATCTGCCGGTTCACGCACAAGGACAAGCATCACACACACGTCACACTTGACCAGTAAACGCACGCACGCACACACCCGAGTGAGTGGCTAACCTGAAGCAGCTGCATAGCCACCTCGTAGATGTCTCTGGATGAATCAGCTGCCTTGAAGAGAATGAGGTTGAGCAGCACCACAGTGTCAAACTGGTAATCCCTGAGGAGAGAGAGCACAGCCAGGCAAGCATACATGTGAGAGTGTGCCACTACTGGACGCCGTGCTTGTGTGGCTTTGTGTGGTTCCACACCTGCTGTGAAAGACGTTGGCGATGGCCCTGAAGCAGCCGGCAGCCACGCGTCGAGAGCCCGTGTAGCAGCGGTCCACGGCCCAGAACATGAGGTTGCTCTGGTCTGGGTTCAGCTCCAGCAGCAGCATGACTGCTTCACAGCCCAGCTGGTGCACCTGCAGGGGCACAGAGGACCCACATGGTACCACCACCTGCCTCTATAGCCTGTATACTGTATCTGTCCAAATGTCATCATCATGGTTGTAAACAGTGATCGTGTAGTGACCGATCTGTTCTTTTTTTTGTGGCCGAGAATGACGAAATAAATAAAAAAATAAAATTTTAAATAAAAAAAATAATCGGGTGCGCTGCCACCTGGGTGGCAGTGAAAGTCAGGGGCCTCGACGGACCAGACCCGGGCAGCAGAAGCTGGCTCTGGGGACGTGGAACGTC
>JAODTR010000019.1:72177-87070 GCA_025399935.1 Amblyopsis rosae
GAGGAAAGAATGTGAGTTTTCATAGAAAACATGAAATTGTCTGGGTGACCCCAAACTTTTGAACGGTAGTGTGTGTGCGCACACAAATTTGACATGCAAGATTCATTTATATTGAATAGGGCATCATTTAACATTTATGACAACGCCCTATGGAATTAAGAATATATTACATTTCATACATTAAAATCAAAAGCATTTATACTAATGCTCCTTTCACGTGTAAAGATTGCCACTTGTGATGTCGGAAATACGAGTACATTGTGTTCAAGTGCTTTGTTGTAAAGATAAATAAATGTTAATTCTTGGCAATGCACTGAGAATTTGTGATTAGTATTTCCCAATTAATGTTTCAAATCTGTTTGGTACCTGAACTTTTTTTTGTTTTAAACAAGCCTTCATTCTATCAGAAAGATTAACACTAATTAAAATACCCCTTTACACGTGTACTCAATGTTGCAAGTATCTAAATCATGGATAAACAATTGCCTATTTTCTTGCCATGTGGAAAGGTTGATGGTCACCAACTCGATATCAAAATTATATTATGTATTTACCATACTATACGATGTGAAGGCTGCATAATATACAGATAAGTGTGCATTCTGTCCGCTATAAAAACATCTGGTGTTTCTACACAGCTCTTGCTCTGTAAATGGGAACAAACTGATGCAGATCACACACTAACCCATGGTGCATTCAGCGGACTGGACGTTTGCTACATTTAATTAATTAATAATTTAAGAACATATACTGAATGACACATTTCCTTAAACCTTTGAAATTAAAGAATCTCATAACTTTTGCTGCATTTAATGGGTGTGGCCAGTATTGCTCAGGCTTGTGTAGAAGTGCAGCTGCATGGTTGGCACCGGTTATGGTGTTGAATAACCTGCCTATATGTCATCATTATTTAGTGCAGGAACCAAATGTCAATTTCATTAACATCTTATTAAATCTTTATTTGCTCTTTCATTCTGAAATAAAATCTTAAATTTAAAATAACGATTGCTTTGTAAGACATCGTGAAAATTAAACCCACAGCCCAACTCCTCCCTATTATAAAACAAGATTTCAGTCCACTGTCGTTTGCATTAATTGAATGTAAATGTTACATTATCCAGAACACATGACCAATATTGGCAATGCCTGTCCAATTTAGCTTCTGTGGAAGTACCCTATGGCTTTCAATGGAGAAATGTTTTAATTGTAATTGAGTTCAAATAACATTGTTTTTCCAAAATGGCTGACTCTAGTGCATACCGTAGAAAACATGAAATTGCTGAACTGGTCACCTTTCCCTTAAGCCACTTAAGTACATTTATCAAAAGTAGCAGATGCAAGTATATTCCATAAAATATTATATTCGGGTTATTACATGTAACTTACCTTGTAAATATTGCTGCATTATGTTTGTAGGTGTGTGAGGTTCAGACATCGCAAACTGACGGCAATACATCGCATCTCAACAAAGGAGCTGCTAATATGAAGGTGATTATTTTGTTTTAACCGTGAAAGCTTTTTGATATTTATTTAAGAAATGGACTATGCTACAAGCTGAGCAACACACATTTTGCTATACAGACAACCTGTAGTGGAGAATTAAATTATCCGCTCAGATTGTATGGTAGCCGAGTTGGTGCTGACCGTGCAGCAGACTGCAAACTTTATTAACTGTTTAACTGATGGTATGAATCAGTCAAAATGCTTGTTTAACTGTTAACCATCAACATCCCTACTCTTGTCCCATTATTTAACGTTAAACGTTAATTATTTACCACGTAGCTTCAAAAGTACTGACCTGTCATCTGTAATGTGATTGGCTGTGTTGCAGCCAGACATTTATGACAATGGTTATGATGAGCACATGTCAGATGAGGCCAAAGATGCCAAAACCAACTTGATCGTCAACTATCTGCCTCAGAACATGAGCCAGGAGGAACTGCGAAGTCTGTTTAGTAGCATCGGGGATGTTGAGTCAGCAAAACTGATCCGGGATAAAGTAGCAGGTAATCCTACATACAGTTGCATAGTAACTACTTTTGCTGAAATTGTTATTCCGGCACAAATGTACTTCAGTGGTACAATTGTTTTTACTGTCAAATCAAAAAAATGTGTTCACAATTTTATTTTATAATTTTTTTTATTAAACTGTTTATTCACATTATCTCCATGTTATTGTTGTTGACTGGTTCTGTTTAGGTGATCTGTTTAATATAAATTGTTTTGTTGTTTGATTTGATATTTATTATTTTAAAATAAGTAACCTTTTTTTCCAATGCTGTCAGTTTTTCTTTGTAATCTGAATGTTGTTTTTCTGACTGATGCTATTTGTTTATTTTGACAGATGTGTTATTGGTCTTTCCCAACCGATCCCAGGTCTAGCCTAGTGCCTGCCTCTGACACTTGTCAATCCTATGAGATCATGCGTTGTTTGTTGTTTTTTATGTGGCTGCACAGCAGCCCTGTGCTTTTTATTTTGTTGTTTTTGTCTCTCTAGGACACAGTTTAGGGTACGGCTTTGTTAACTTTGTTAACACTAGTGATGCAGAGAGGGCTATCAGTACCCTCAATGGCCTGAGGCTACAGTCTAAAACTATCAAGGTAATTTTATTTTCATGTCTCTCTGCTACATGTGCTACATGTTGTCATGGTAGCAGGGGGCAAGACCTCCTCTGCACGTGCTTCATTCGCCTCGGATCAAGGTATTTTGGGACCACGTCTGTACAATGCTGTGATAATTTTTTTTTTGGTTGGGGTGTATTTTTCCCGACATGCTGAATAGCTGTTTTCACACCGACTGTTGTTCCATTTTGTTAATTTTTAGTGAAGCGTTTTGTGTTATAGGACACAACTTTGGCTAAGTACTTTGGCTGTTTTTTTGTTTCTACTTGTTTTCCGATGTACTGATTCATAGAACATCTACTCCTAGAATGAAGTAACAATGGTCTTAAATACTTAAAGGTTGGATAAGAATTTCTAATCCAATACAATTAAAAATATCTCCACACTGCACTAGTGTCTGTTATCTGTGCATGCTGTAAAATAATCTGGTGTTCCTACGCAGCCCATGCTCAGTAAATAATGACTATTCCAGCCATGGCCATGCGTGTTGAATTTTGGGGGTGGCACTTTGGAAGGGAGATGTGGATCTGTTTTATCTTTTTCAAAATATCAGTCTTTCTCCAATTATCTCATTCTGCCTTTAAGTATATCTCATGAGTTCAAAGTGTTGATTGATCTACGTGTATTATGACTACGTGGACCATCTCATCAATGACAAAATGAATAGGAATGTATAGGACAGTCGGTGTGGATGCGGCGTGAGACAGGCTGTGTTTGCTGACCTTTGATCTTAGGCGCATCTATTAAGTAGTGTCAACCCATTGGTTTTAACTGGTCATTGTGCTAAAGTCAAAGCTCCAAGCAACTTGGTGTTTTTGTTTTTTATTTTAGAATATTTTTAATTTAATTCAAAACTGCAAATTTACTTGACACCACTGTCTTTTCTTTTTTTGGTCTTATTTTCCACATTTTGAATTTATTGTAACAAATTTGTGGACAGAGTGATTGTTTAAAATAAATGTATTAAGATTTGATATTAAAAGGTGTAGTTATAAATATTATATGGCCTCTGGGGGCAGAGTTGTGCAAAGGTGGAGCTTCGGTACCATGCCTACAACGTGTACACTTGCATTTAACTCATGTCCATCCATACACCATACAGTATGGTGTTTCTTTATTAAATTTTGTTTTTAACACTGCTATGCCCCCCCAGGCTGAAAACTACCCCCTCTTTGTTTAAATTACATGATACTATATTTTAAACAAATACTTTAAAATACATACACTTTGATATTTTCACTTGAAGTTTCTAATCTAGCCGCCATGTTTCCTGAGCGGGAAATTAACTCTTTGCACTCTTGTAGGTTTCATATGCACGGCCAAGCTCGGACACAATTAAAGATGCAAATCTGTACATCAGTGGTCTCCCTAGGACTATGAGCCAACAGGATCTGGAGGAGATGTTCTCCCGCTACGGACGCATCATTAATTCAAGGGTCCTCGTGGACCAAGCCTCTGGTAGGTGTCCTTTGTTGCTTCTAGTGTTGGTCTCAGTCTTCTGGCTCTACAGTGTCCTATCTGTTTCCAGGCCTTTCCCGGGGTGTGGCCTTCATCAGGTTTGACAAGCGAGCAGAGGCTGAGGATGCCATCAGAGACCTCAACGGGCACAAACCACCTGGAGCCTCTGAGCCAATTACGGTGAAGTTTGCTGCCAACCCCAACCAGCTGAAGAACTCCCAGCTGCTGTCCCAGATCTACCAGAACCAGAACAGACGTCTTGCTGGACCAGTCCACCACCAGGCCCAGAGATTCAGGTAAGGCCAGCAATCATTTCCACCAGACATTTCAGGGTGGGATTAAGAGATTGTGGGATGTGGGGTCTATTGCCATAGTCTTGTGATGCCATCCAGATCTGGCAAAGTCCAATTAAAATTTTGCAGCAAGTACCAATTTGTATCCCTTCAATTCAAATGTATTCTTGGTTTCCACTTGCTCTCTACCTGGTTGAGTCAGTAGCCATATCACGGTTAAGGAGGATGTATTGGCACCGCTTTGACAAACTCTAATTGAGGGTCTCCAGATTGACAACATGCAGCGAAGTCCACCTGAGCTTGTGAGATCAGGAATGGAACATGCGGCTATCATTTCCCTGAAATAACTAGGAAATGTACAATGGGAGTAAAATAATGGAATATTATACGTAATAATAGAAATGTCCTAGTTTGGTTAAAGTCCATGCAATGGTTACATTACTGTAGCATTTAAGACTACTAGTCATGCTGTGAGCAGTGGTAAAAACATAAAAATTGTTAGAAATTTTTTTTGATTTATTTCTTCTGCCAGTTGAGTCTAAATGTGTTTATATATCCTCTGCAGGTTTTCTCCCATGAGTGTCGACCATATGGGGGGAATGAGTGGAGCCCCAGCAAGCTCCTCGGGTGGTTGGTGCATCTTCATCTATAATCTGGGCCAGGATTCGGATGAAGGTCTGCTCTGGCAGATGTTCGGCCCGTTCGGTGCTGTGACCAACGTGAAGGTGATTCGAGACTTCAACACCAACAAGTGTAAAGGCTTCGGCTTCGTCACTATGAGCAACTACGAGGAGGCTGCCATGGCCATCGCCAGCCTCAATGGATACCGACTCGGAGACAAAGCCCTGCAGGTCTCCTTCAAGACGACCAAGGGGCACAAGTAGACCAGAAGAGACTGATTCATGTATCATTCAGTTTGTTACTGTGATCTTTTATTTTTATAATTGTTTGAGTCGTATTTTTTCTTCCTCCCACATTGGCAGAAAGTGTTTGTTTTCCCCAAAAACATCCTTCTTGTTTGCGTGTATACAGGCCCAGATGTCATTGCTATGAATCCTTGTTTGTCTGATTGGACTGTCGAGTTTAGTCAGTTAAGTACAATATCACAAACTCACCATGCATTGGTTAGGCCAGGTTTGTTACCAGCCTGGTACACCCACACCCCACCACACACATCTGCGCACCGAATCCTTCCCAGCCCCTCATGCAGGGAGCAGTTACTTTCTGCAGTCAGGCTGTGAATGTTTAAATTTCACCAGAGCTCTGGGTAGTGAATAACCTCTTCAATTTTTAGTACTGATGAAACCCAGTCCCATCCATCTGAACAGCTGGGTATTTCCATCAGCTAAACCAGACCTGGCTTCAAACCACCTGAAGGTTGGAAGGTTCACACAAAATCTCTTTATACTCCTGGACCAGCCCGTTTCAGGTCTGATCTGGTTCTGATGTAAAGCTTTGCTGTAAATGTTGCTGTCTGTTTAACACACCACCAGTAACAATAAATGTTTCATTTTAATCTAATTAGTGATTTCTTTAATGGCCTAATTTGTCACAGTAAGGCACTAAATGTGTTATCTACAGCCCTCTTTAGTGTAATTATTTTAATTTATCTGATTCATTCATTTTATGACTTTTTTTTTTATTTGAGTTGATATGCTAACATTTATTACACTTGTGATGTTGAACGTTAATACTAGTTGGAAATATTGTATGTGTTAGTATTATGTCGCTACTGGCTAGCCCATTGTGACACAAAGCTGAATTGTGATAGATTGTTC
The DNA here is from genome assembly GCA_025399935.1 of Amblyopsis rosae. Classification (NCBI taxonomy): domain Eukaryota; kingdom Metazoa; phylum Chordata; class Actinopteri; order Percopsiformes; family Amblyopsidae; genus Amblyopsis; species Amblyopsis rosae. The sequence goes on from JAODTR010000019.1 coordinate 78,329, forward strand.
TTTGCACCACCAGATGGTAGTGTTGATAATCAGTTTCTTTTCTCTAAATGCTGGAAAGCCCTAACCTACTTATGATTTTATCCTGAATAACTACTGTTAGATGGGGGGGCAGTAGGTACATTTTTCTAATACTTTCCAGTGCAATTTACATTTAATACGGACTTGAAAGATTCATAGGTAGACTGGGTATTTTGGGAATCAAAACCACATTTTTGGCAGCTACCCTAACCTTTCCAGCCAGTGTTGACTCTCGCTTAGACATGTCTCTGCTGTTTTATAAGTACTCAGGGTTGTCTGTCTCAGGTGTTGACCTCTGACCCTGCTAGAAGACATACTGCTGTCCTTACAGGGAACCATCAGGCACTGGCACATGCATACAAACCCAATATAGCTTTGTGTTTGTGAATGGGGGTTGGGGGATAATCTATTGGAAGAAACCACAGGGGCTGTTGGTTCATTGTGTTTTCTTGGGAGGCCGTTGGGGGTTGGGAAAGACAAAGGTGGTCTGACAAATTCCCAGAGGAATGTTCCACCCCTTTTAAATGTTGAGTCCAGTCTATTTGAAGTACTGCAAGTAACTTTAATATTAATTGTATATTAAAATTTGTATATAGTGGGTAGTTAAACCTATGTACAGTATTTAGTTTGTCTTGTATAATATCAATACTTCCTTAACCAAGTTTGCATTTAAACCTGATTATTTCTTCTCACTGAAACAATGGTATACTATTCTAGGCAGACCTTTCATCATGCCTCCATATGGTATCTGACCAGTTTAACTTGCTTGACTGCACACACCTTCCTGCATATCTCCCTAGCCTTGCTAATTCACTCATGCTATTGCTATCCCATTGTCTGCGCTGTGTTTAGGTTGAGCCAATTACTTAAAACAGTTGCTGTATTTGATTTACAGGTTTCATTGCCGTGTATGTCTGCAAGACTGGTTTACTGTCAATAAAAATTTTTTTTTATTGTTGGTAGGGGGCACGGTGTAGGAGACGAAGGGTGCTGAAGCAACTGATGGGACATACACACACCGCATGGTTAGCTGCTAAACTGCCTACTGTGTTAGTGTCTGTATATTTGGAGTGACAGATGCCAGCTCAGCATGACTAGAGAGAATGTCTGTTGTGGGGGAGGGGTTGATATCTGTATTTTGTGTGTGTTGGGTCTGCTCAGCTGATGGTGTAGTAGTGATTTTGACGCCTTGCCGACTGTGGGTGCTGTCCTGCTTGCTGTTCTTATTTTGTCTCTATGACAACCGGCATAGTGTTTTGGAGTTACTGAATACAGCAGACAGGGTAACAGTCAAGTAAACTCACTGACCTGTCTGTAGGAATGTGAACGGGGGCGGGGTCATGCGTGAGCAGACAGGAGTCTCTGTTTAAAAGGAAACCTGAAACCTCCCTACATACACACACACAAGCTCTCATTCATGACATTCGTGGCTGTGTGTGTGTTTCCCCTCCCCCACCAGTTCCCAGGATAAACAAAGCCGTCTGTCTGCCTGGGCGGGTCTGTCTGTATTTTTGCTGGTGTCCGTGTGTGTGCGCATGTCTTTGTGTTTAAATGAGGACTATGATCAACCAGTCCAGAAGGTTCCAATGGAAAGCAGGTTATGGATATCCAGATATTATCTACAATTAACAGCCTTACATGTATTTAGTTTTTTTCCTCAAATAGCTAAATATGGCAGTAATACGTTGTTCATAATGATACTTGAGCATGCACATTTATTTCCCTCTGAACCATTCTAAACATAAAGATTTGTGTTAGATAATAGCTTTCTTTGAACAACCAGATGTAATAAACACACAAATACACCCCTCCCCCTCTCTGACCTGTATGGGCCTCTTGCCTACATTCCTGAAAAACTAGAGGAAGGAAAAAAATACACTTCCTGCATGCTGCTATAACTATGTGTGTGGGTTGTGGGGGCGTTGGTGAAATGCTAGCTCAATGGGAATGTGGAAATACTTTTACTGAATTGCTGATCATTACATGCTGTGTTGGTTACTTTAGTTTTAGGCATATACATGCTACACACTATAGACATCCATTTTTTTTAACATGTATAATTCTTTTTTTAAATAGGCACATTATGTAAGATGACTTATTTTCAGTATCCTGCTAGTTAGTTTTGTTCATAATTGTTTATATACAATATATTTTTAAATTGTATTGCCAACCTTTTAGGTAGGCTGTAACTGGATGAAGGTTGTTTATTTGGCCTACTGTAACAAAAATATAATTACCTTGGTAACTATCACACTATAGCAATTTGTATATTGTCCAAATGATGAATAATCATAGCCTTTAAAAGAGGAATGCCAAGTCACATAACATTAACAAATAAACTGATTGAGTTATTGTTGATCATGACACGTCTGCTCTATGCTACTCAATCAATTGTATGGTAATAGTAAGTATTTTGGTTGATTTGATCAAATATAATTTAAACAGAACATAGCCTACCACAGTCGTACATAACCACACGTGTCAAATACAAATTTTTATTCATCATAAACACTTTTGTCGTGACAAAACAAAGAGCTGAATAAAACAATAATATTTACAGGATAGCCCACGTGACAGTCTTTCGAAAACAAAGACAGTGGCGCTGTTGCGTCAGGGCCCGTGACGTCAGGGCGACAACAGTCACAGTGTAGCGTTATGGCCAAATCAACATTCCTTCCTTTCGGTACCAATACCATTACACTGAAACCGGAGCGGTCCCTTGATACACTGAGTATGACACTCCAACACTCGGTTGGGGCTTCCGTCCAGGAGCCGAGAGCTTGAGTGGAACTCCAACCGCCACCACGTGCTCCTTGGCGGAGCTTATGCGCTGGGGTAGTCTCACTCTCGCCTCGCCGCCTACGATAGGCTACGTTAAATCCTGAATCCAAACCGCGATCCCGTTCAGAAGGCCACTATGGCGGTGGTCCAGCTGAGGGACTTTAACATTTGGTCCTCCGACTTCTGCTCCGGTTCTGTAACATCTTTGTTCAGCAATCCAGAAAAACCGGATCCAAAAATGGAAATTAAGCTGGTCACGTTACTAGTGTCCATTTCCTCTGATCCTTCCGTTAAAAGAGAGACGGTCACTTTCGACCTTTTCGATGAGTCGTCCGGCGCTTCAGAGCTCGTTGCCCCTCGTTTCATGCCAGCACTGCACCGGTGCGCGGTTAGTTCGTGTGGGTGCGCCGTCTCTGGCACTTGGACTATTTCCTCTGGTTCAATGCTGGACGCCACCACAAAAACAGCATCCTCATGCAACGACAACAGAGTCCGGCTGTCAGCGGGAATAGCCTGCGTAGAGTGTCCCAACACCTCCTCAGAAGGGCTCTGGCTGTAGCCAGAACACACCGCTTCCTGTCCACAGCGATCGCCGGGAGTCTGCTCTTCACTCGTGACGCATGTGGCGATCTTACGGTCGACCGCCGTTAAGTGCTGCGGCGCTTTCTCCGGTGTACCGGGAAGCGGCTCTGTATTGTATTCCGCCTCGCTCCAGTCATGGGCGGGCCGCGCGCTAAGCGTCACTCCGCCGTAGTAGTCCCGGAGGTAAACTTGCCTGGCGCTCCGTAGCACAAGCGACACTAGTAGATTCCGGTGTAACTTGATCCCGCCGCGCTGAACGCGGGAGTTGTATATCTTTCCGAGAGACAAACTCATGATCCGGTGCGCCTCGTGCGACTCCGCTAACACCTCCATTGCTGCGAAGGTTACAAAAACACAACACCTCCCACTACCTCGTGCGGTCGGACAATCGGTTTGTCTACGCCCTATTTGCTTGTTAAATGAGTGGGAAATGTGACCAACAAACGCAACCAGTGAGCTTTGTTGTGCCAGCCCTTCGCGAGATGTAGCAAGACAGCGGAGGTCTACTCAGGAATGAAACGGCTTCTATTTTTAACAACTCATTTATAGCTTCGCACAGTGGCCACGCCATCCAATAAGAAAGCGCGTTGTTTGTGCAACTACTTAGATCTATGCCCCGCCAAATTCATATGGGCCAATAGCAGCACGCGTTAGAAGAATGCGCCATACATACATACATAGAAAGTGAGACTGGTTTTGCTTTTGAAGCAAACTACATAGGGCCTTCATTTAGTTTATACGTTAATATATACGCTAGGCTATGTCCTATAAGATATATTTGTCCATTTATGTGTCTAAAATAAAATGGTTCTCCCTGTCCGTCCGTTCAAGTAACTCTGTTTAAACAGCCTGAATTCCTTCAGAAACTATTGCTTTGTTTTGATGGCCGACTTCCTGGTCTGATGTAATTGTTGGCGTGTGTGTGTGTGATTTACGAGTGGGGTTTTTGGTTTTAACCTTAACCTGCCTACCATTAGTGTGACGTCCTGAAAGTAGACAATGCACATTTATTATATTTATGTTATTTTTCAGCTTGTAATTAGTCAGTCACGATGATCTGTTTGACTGCCGTCGCCCTGTTTCGTAGGGAGTTATTATGTAGTTCTATGGGAAGAACGTGCGGGGATAGTTAACATTTGTGACATTTCTGTGTTTATCTTGAAACACGTTTAAATAAGACCAGTCTGTTAAAATTTGATACATATTTACATGTGTCTGCTATAATTAAATGATATTAGCATATCTCTACAACACAAACCGTAGTCTTAAATACAAGGAGTGAAATGTTAAATTCCTCATGCATATCCAGGTTAGTTGTAGTTCACATTGTTGTGAAATGTAACATTATTTAATTATGACTGGCCCTAAATTAAAACATTTTATGAAAGTATTATGATAAAAAACCTATAGACACAACAATACAATGCAATGTGATAGGCAAGATCAGGTCAGCTCAGCAGTAAGTCAATACGTAATTTAGACTCTAAAATATACAATAAGAATATGGAGACAAATACGTCTTTGTTGCTTACAAGCAACACATACTACTAGTATACATATGTGAAACTTGATGCTTATAGTAGGCTATCTGTCCTAGTTGAATAGCAGGAGTCTGTGGAATATTGAAAAAAAATGTTTTATCTACAGTGCAGTCAAGCAGGTGAGCAATGAGGTAGTAGAACAGTCTGTGTGATGGGTGGCTGTGGTCTTAGGTGATATGTGCTTTATTCTGAACCACTGGCTGAATTGAATGGCAGCAGGGTGACTGAAAATTGGTAGATAGCCTATTACTTTGGTCATTAGTGATTTCACTGCATTCTAAAGCAAAATACAAATGCTGTATAACCATTTAAGTTTTTTTTGCTGTCATTTGTATTTGCCCCATAGGCTACACTGGAAAGCTGTGGGAAGTCTACTTAGACAATTCATATGCATATTGGTTTCTGGAGAGAAATGTTGCAGATTAGCCTATCTAACGGAATGAATTGAATCTGAATAAATGTATATTGAACACATTGAAACATTTTTCTTCCTGAAAATATGTGTAATCAGTTGTGGAGCTCACCACTGACCATTGGAACTATTGAAGCTACATATGAACAGGTGACTTAAAACTAATACTTTATCTAAATATTAATTTAACAATAAGCACTAGGACACTTCCACATGCTGCCAGGAGATGCTGGAACCTTCAGATTACCAGATGACTATTCTATGAATGATGCAACATTAACACGAACCAAAACACATAAAAACAAATGCATTAGCATGTTTAAATGATAATAATTTACAAAGGTAAAAACTGCCATATCCCATAATATTACATGTTTATTTTGAAATTAACACTGGTCAAAAATATACCCCAGACCATCTAAAACAATGCAAAGATAATGCAGAGGTGAACTGTGTTTTTTGGAACAAGCCTAATGAATATCTTACTAGGCAATGCTGAATAGCAGACAAACGTTACCATCTTTAGCTATTAATCTCGTAATTTTACAAAGATGACACAATTGACAAGTAATTTGTTGTTGGTAGTCAGTGTCAGCATGCAGCGCCTACAGTGTCATTTTCTACAACATAGAAATCAGGCAAATCGAAACAATTTAGCCTACATAACAACTACAAATTCTGAAGCTATTAAATATTTATTTACAGACATTCCGGTAATTTAACATGTCACGATAAAATAATGCTAGTTTAGCAATTATCTAGCACTATGACGTAGGTAGACTATAGCAACTATGTACATTAGGCCTACGGTACATCAAAGTTAGAGAAAGTACGTCCCGTACTAACGGATTTATTATATGATCTTCACTACCCTGGTAAAAGGTACAATAAACACTAATACAATAGGCTACAAGTTCGGCGGCCATCAGGATGCCTGAAGTCCGTTGCGTGAGATAACCAGGTGAGATTAAACTCTGAAGCGAAGAGCCAACGGGAACGAGGCGAGCGGATGTTTTCATAAGGTGAGGCTGAACGTGGGCGAGGCTGGAGCGAGGTACTACTGCAGGCAGACGCGGGCGGTCCTGTTTTTATTTATATTTGACGTGTAGTTCTAGACATAACCCTAACCCATAGGCATACTGAAATGCCGCGGTTATAGTTGCACGGTACACTATAGATGTTTTGTTTGAACATAAGTGTTCTGAATTGAAACACAAGTCGCAACTGGAACCTTAATGAGATAGCATAGATAGCATAGCTTAAACCATAAATAAATAAATAAATAAATAGGCTATGTCATAATGTGGCTGGTGTATTGTTGAAACTGACTCATTTAAAATAATAAATAAACCACACTTAAATTAAAATTATAGGATAACACGTGGGTTACTGGTAGGCCTATTTATTTAGTATGCATTTTAACTGTATTGTGCGAACATCCTGGTTATGGGGTAGTCCAGTTGGAATAGCTAGCGAGTTATTATAAACTTTAGATAGAAGCAGGTCTGAAGTTGCGGTGTGACGTCACTATAGGTCTTCCGGTGAAGAGGCTCAGGCAGAGCAGGTCCTCATGTAAACAAAATCCTGCAGTATATTTGTATACTGCTAGTTTTCTGTTCGAGGACTAACAGAAACTAAAATGGAATATTTAGTTTAACCTGTATACGTGTGAAATATTCTGCAGGGACAATGTCGATGGAAGATCCGTTTTTCGTCGTTAAAGGGTAAGAAAATTCACGGCTGTATCATTTACGTGCAATCTGATAACGTAGCACCTTCAAGCTAGGTGGCTAGCCAGCTAGACGAACAATAGGTGCCATACAACTAAATATTACATGTTATTCCCAGATTGCAATATATTTTAGTGACACGCGTTAACACAAATATGACAACGTAGTACCTGCCTGGGCATATTACAACTATTATTACTAAACACGGTACTATAGCAATACGGTGCCGTGTTTGACAGCCGAATGATTTCAAGCAATACGAGTCATATGCTACGAGTACTTTAAAATAAATTGTCCTAAAATAAATTCGCTTTGCAATACATCCTTATTGTTGTTATTGACATTTACAAATACTCAACCTTGCAATGTGTGTGTTTATTCGTTGAGTATGTTTTTTTTTCAAGGAAAACTGTGTTATTGATTTATTCTGTGTTATGATTGTTGATTTGTATTTATTTTTGTCATTGTTCACACATGTTTTGTGTGTCTATGTTATTTGTGTTGCAGTGAGGTCCAGAAGGCGGTGACCACAGCCCAAGGCCTCCACCAGAGGTGGCTCCAGCTTCTTCAGGACCCTACAGGACCCTGTAAGGAAGAGCTAGACTGGACCACCAATGAGCTACGGAACAGCCTGCGCTCCATTGAATGGGACCTGGAGGACCTGGACGAGACCATCAATATCCTTTCTAAATGTTCTAGAACCATATACTGCAATAGACAAGAATGTGTTGCTCTTAAAGCTGCTGTATGTAGGATTTGTGAGTTGCAGCGAGTGCTCGCAAAAAAAATAAGGAAATTGTAAATAAAAAAAACCCTACAAAACCCACCCCCTCCTCTGCTTCCTCCCTCCCTTCCGCCTGTTGATCTGTTGTTGCAAAGCCCATTGACAAACATGTTGTAGCTGCGTGTGCCTGCATTCCATGTGATTGAAAGGCAAGGTAGTGTTGCCGGACCAATGAGAGAAAAAGGCCCAGAAATCCATTGCTAGCTAGCAAAATCTAAATGGACATATTTTCAATTGATAGGCTAGCCTATCAGTTCGATAGAACATTCAAGTATTAATTTCACACACTGATGTTTATGACATTTCTGACCAATCAAACCTAATGTATATCTTTAAGGCACATTTTTAGATGGGTCTACAAGCTTTATTTTATTTTCTCATAACTTGGTTTTTCACCAACAAATAACATAAATACATAACTACAAAAAAACAACATAATGATTCCTATAAATGTTTTTGGCCATAGTCATCCATGCTAGTCCAAAACACAACAGTTTAACCACAGGGCTTCTTAACCAGCAGTCCAAGTATTGTTGAATCGAATCCAAAGAAGTTTAACCTGGATGCAATGGAGCTGTCCAAACGTAAAGCTTTCATCACCTGTACCAGAGAGACTGTAAAGGTATGTCAGGCACCTTCACACCAGCACATCCATATTGGTGTAAATGATGTGTTAAGTGGTTCTCTTTGCTCTGTTGAAGGACATGAAAGATCATATGACCAGCCCTACTGCCATGGGCACGGCTGAACGCAAAAGCAGACAGGTGGGAAATGCACAGTGCATCAAGAATGTTTCCACATTGTTTAGACATTTTATGTCTCCGGGAACCATCACCTTATCGTGGTGGAGAGGTTTGGGTGCCCCCATGAACCTGAGGGCTGTGTTGTCTGGAG
>JAODTR010000019.1:87170-104837 GCA_025399935.1 Amblyopsis rosae
GGGTCCCTTGCTGAAGCTGCTGCCCCCGCGACCCGACTCCGGATAAGCGGATGAAGATGGATGGATGGATGGATAAAGCACTCACATGCACATTCGCCATAAGTGTGTGAGTCATTCAGGGGTCATTCAGGCTACATTAGACATGGTCCCTCATTTAGTTTATATACTATTAATGTCAGCGGACATCTAAAAACGTGTTGTTTTTATTGTATTATCAAACCGGTAAATGCTTTGGTTTGTGTTGTGTTTTTGTCTGATTCAGCAACAAGTCTATGAAGTCAAGCTAAAGGACGAGAATGTGTATGTAAAGCATGCTAGCCCCCTCTCATTACAGCCTTTCCCAGAGGGCCAGAAGAGCTGAACAGGCTGGCTGAATGGCCAATATGTCCACAAGCTCTTTTTTGGGTCAACAATTGCCTGATTTCTGTGTGTCCTGCCTGTAGCAAACCTCGGCAAACTTTGGCATTTGGAAAAACCTATTCCACAAACCAACGTAATCTGCGACTGTACTAAAATCTTATCTATCATTCTCAGAAGAGCCTTTCCACTTAGTTCATCTGGGAATGCTGTCTCAGGTCGCTATCAGGAGGATTGTGAGAAGACATGTCATAGAATTGTTTTGGGTACTTTTATTTTTTTCTTACTGAGATACAAAATGAAGAGTCATCACTGGCACCAGAGCAAGTGCTAGGAGATGAATGTGTCACTCAATGGCAGTAAAATCACTGCGTTTGCCTTGGCTTTCCCTAACATGAAGTTTAAAGGGACAATTATTACAATACTAATAAAGCATTAAGAATGAAAACATTAAGAGAAACAGAAGTACCAATATGTTCCTTCCACAAATTAACTTATGCAGTTATCAATTATGTTTTGTCACTGGAGGTTTTGCTGCAATATCTAATTGGCATGCACTAGAATGCACAATTACAAACTTGTTTGAGAAAAAAAAGGTAGATCATAACAGTTAATATACTGTAATACAGTATATTGTCAATGTTCAAACTACATATTGCTTGTATCAATGATGATGCATTGCATCAAGGACCAAAAGACACTCTACTACTGTCTGCATCAACGCAATATTGTATGCCTTGTGCTGATGCCTTGAAAAGGCAAACACCTTCACTTGAAGTGAACTTTTGAAATTCCACAAAACCGAAAGCTCTTGCTCAGCAGTGACCATCACAGACTGGTTCCAGGCTGGTTCCAGCTAGTAGAGCACACATGAAAGGCAAGCACTGCAATTATATTTGGTACGAATGCCGGTGTTCAGACTGCTCAGGATTTCTACTTTTGACGACTGTAGTCTCACATTGATGCAATGGGTTGGAAAAAAACTTAAAAGGAATCTATGAAGGTTCATGATCTTAAATGCATAGGAAGAAATTATGTATAATGTTTGTGAATGTATTCACCAGCAGAAACACACCTGTACATCATTGGTCATGTTTTCTATTCCATGCTAATTGTTTTTGTAGTTTAAAGTTTTATTGTGATATCTCCAATGTCACAATGACTGTGCACCAGGAGTCTTGCATCCACATATGTGTTTTATAATAGTATAATATTGTCCAATGTATTGGTCAAGAGTAATATTTTGTGAAGTTAGACTATTTAAATCTGTTCATGGCTTGTATGGCACATCATGTTTTCAGGCTGTAATGAGGTCTTTAATAAAATATAATATATTAAGATACTCATACTAAAGTATGATATCCTAAATTACATGTAATGTGTTAAAATCATTATGGTGTTTATCTTAGATGTGACAAAATGTTAAAACATGTACACTTTCCATTGCCCTGCAATTTTCTATACTAGCCTGGCTCTTGTGGTTTAGTAAATATATTATATTTACTTTTGTGCTTATTGTTATAACGAATGAAAACATATAATCTAGTTTATATATGTAAAATGTTTCCAATTCCCAAATAGATTTGGTCACAGATAGAATCATCAGATCTTTGGAAACGTTTTATTAACAATCTTTTCACATTAATAGCAGATATCATAAAATGCACAATTTACAGATCTACATAGATCTATAAAGTTATATAAAGAGTATTCTCTGGAACTGCACTGCAGGAGCACAGTGGCAACTACATTTTTTATTGCCCAGACAAAGATGGAAATGTCCATGGATGACTTTATGAGTAATTTATGGCTTCCATGCAGCCAGACACCACATGAATAACATTATTGGCAAAATAGATTTCTGCCATTTAAAATGTTAAACTGAACATTTTGCCCAAAATCGTTTGCTCTTTGGTGATGCAACACTAATAATATTAATAACTACATGAAATGTGTGCTTAATATAATGAAAATGAAATGAATACATTTCCTAATTGCTCCTTCAAGCATATATTTTCTGAATCACCATGCGCTCAAGGGGAAAACATTTTCATTGCTACACACTGACAATTACATAAGATATACTGAATGCAACTAACATGGGTTGTTAAAATGCCAGGTGTTGTTTTGGACACGTGTTTGCTCATCTGTAAATATTTGCCTTGTGTACTTATGTTATGTACTCATTTAAATTTCACCTTAATTGTGTTGACATTTAAAACATTGTGAAATTACTTTTTAAATCTAGTTATTTTTCCTACACATTTAAACACTTTTAAATGTTAATTTTTTAAAGCGGATCTGCGAATATTCAATCAATACTATCTCCCATTCTTTGTTCCCTTTCAATTATGAAACAATACTTAGTTAAATGACTTATATCTCTTGATGTCTGTTGTATAAAGATTCATTCAGTCGCTCTACATTTGTTTGGGTGTCCCTCTCCGTCTTCACACAATAGAGCCTATTCCTCGCATCAATTACTATCATTTGGTCATGTAAGGTATATGTTGTCATCTTTGGACATCTGAGTGCTTCACTCAAGGAAGGTCTAAGGGACCTAAGGGATCATGAGTTGCCAATCTAATTCTAACTCACTGGGATTGTGCTCCCACACATTGTGCACATAATGCATAATGGAAGAAGATTGTGATCTGAATTGATTATGGCCATGTCCAAGTTTAGTTAGTACAAGTTCACATAATGTTTGCCCCTTGTAAAAGTGTCAGAGAATATCGGCAAACTGGAAGTCAATTTTGGTTGAATTGGAAACACTTTGATTTCTTCTTCTATTACAACAGCCAAATCAAGTTTAGTTTAAGTATTGACCACTGTTTTGTTCAGTTTGCTATATGGTTGTATGGTAGGCCATGGCTGTTTGTGAAGGTCAGTGTATCCTCAATATACAGTATGTCATGTTTTTCCTAAATAACAACCACCTGATATCCTACATACATTTTACTGTATGTTTGCTGTTAAAGTATTATTGAGAAAGCAGTGTTTAGATTAGTTCTACTCCATGGGTATCCCCTCTGGGCCTGTAGAATCCCCAAGTGATTGTTTAGCACATTAACGATTTAGTCTGAACCTTTTATGAATTTAACGTTTCTTCCTACCCTCCATTTATTAAAGTGAGAATTGCCACACAATCCAAATTCAAATGAGAAAACATCTAACATGTGCACACACAGTGGGGAAATATCCTTTTTATAATTGGTCTTTTTCACTGAGTTAACAGTAATATTCTGTCCTGTGAGGAACATCATGAATGCACTAACAACTATCTGAACTATTCAGATCATTGTTAAAATGGTTTCTTAGTGTGAATGGTGTATTGCTCCAGTGAGAATTTGATTTCCATTAATAAGATTGTTTTTTTAAAGTCCAAAAGGCTACGGTGTGTGGTGTACAGTACGTGAGTGATTCATGCAACAAAATATAAAGGTTATTACTATGTACATAGTAAAATTATTACATCACATTTAAAATGTCAAATGTATCATGTACAACTGCCATAGACATATATTCACTATCTACCACATGGAAGGACTTGCCTGCTTCATTGATCAGCAGCACCCATTCTGCTATATATTGGCATGTGGCATGCAATAAGGTTCTCAAATGGTACATCATTATTGCACTTCATGATAAAAAAAGACAGGCACCGCAATAATACCAGGCATCAATGACGACAATGAATGCATGTTTTTGTGTTCAAATTGGGTTCAGTAAAAATGTAAGGGTTGCAGTGTGAGTAACATGTGGAATGTAAGGCGGACAACAGGAAAGTCTGTTATGTTATGAACGTTCTTGCTTCTTTTAAAGGTTGCCTACCAGAGAATACTGTTTAGTCTGCTAGTGAAATCTGTTTTGTTAGAGGTGTTTATTTTGGCAAAAATGTTGGTCTTGCACATTCTAAGTAGGTGTGGGAGGAAATTTGGCGGAATCACAGATGGCAATGTAGTGTATAAAATGAAACATCTCCCAAAATAAAAATAAAAACTTAGCTCCATGGATGCCATACTTTATTCCACTGCACTGTGCCTGGTTGCCTAATATGCCTTCCCTTGGCGGTAGCCAGCGTTTTCTCAGTGTCTGCTTCATATAATGAGGGCTCATGTTTTTTTCTCTCAAATCCTGAGCAACTATGAAGTACGAATGGAAAGCATTGGCCAATTATGAAGTGTTTGGGGGTTGAGGTGGCCTTTACAGTTGGATTCAGTTTTAATTCAAGCATGAAAACAAGTCAATGAAAATGTACACCATGCCCAGCAGAGTATGACACAAATCAAAATCGTGAAATCAAATCAAAGTCAATATTTTCATTAAAAAAAAAAACATTAAAGCTGATTTATAATAAAATAAAAATCTCCTCCACTGCATTAAAACGAGCATGATGCGTGTCGTTTAGCTGTAGAAATGAATACAGTCATGTATTGCCAAAGCCTTCAAGTAAGAACAAGGAATGTCTTCACTTCCATTGTGCTTGATCATCATCAGGAGAAAGTTAATATCCTCCTTCAACTGAATGAGCCAACATGACTTACATGCTGGCTCACCAACATCCTTGACCTGAGCCATCATGTCAATTTACACCCATGACCTTTAAATGAAAAGAACATATTATTATTATTATTATTATTATTATTATAACTCATTTAACAAGTGTACAAAATACTAGTGGCACCTACTCCTTTCATAAAAATAGACTAGTCAGAATGTCAAAGCTTTCCATAGCTGAGTTGCAAAATCTACTAAAAAATTCTTTTTTTTAGGTTTGAGAACAGTTCTATGAACTGAGAGAGAAGTGCCCTGTTGAATTTAAACATGCCATATACTGTTTAAATGTGTAGCTGCAAAATAAAGCTGTTGGCAACACATAGAGAACCATTATAGACAGGGCCAGAATCCCTGTATAAATGCTGTAAAACCATGCGGCATGAAGGTTATAAGCATTAGGAAGGCGTCCTTTGAACACATGCAGTACCCGAGCCAACCTACCTTGTAATAGGTCTATTGGCGTTGTTGTGTGCGAATGGCTGTTCGCCTCCTACTTGAAGTGGTGACTCTGCTGCTGCCCTGGGTCCTGCCCCTTTGCTCAAATGGATAAGCTACCACCTGGCTGGATGCTCTCTGCACCTGCAGACCCTCCAACTCCCTCATGTCCCTGGCCATTTGAGATAATGTCTGGCCAGGGTTAGTCTGAAGACGCTGGAAGAGGCTCTCTCTGTTTATTTTCCTTTCTGGGCAGCTGAAGGTCAGGGCCACACCAGAGTCTGTCTTCATCTCTCTAGAGAAACCATCTGATGTGCCATCGAAGCAACGGCCAATAGCAATCTCCTTGGCCACCCTGGGGTTCTGATCTGTCACTGTGTAGATGCCATAGTTATGTCCAAGGGGATCGACGGGGGCTAACATGGCGAATGCATGGGACTCATTGTTTTGAATCACTGGCGGATGTTTGAGGAGATATTCATGCAAGAGGCTGTTTGTGTTTACCTTGCGACAGTTCCCCTGTGGAAGGATTGATATGAGGGATCTATCCACTCTAGCTTGGTCAAACAACATGCCACTGCATTTGAACTCTAGGCAGGCTGCTGAAATATTGGCCTCTCTCATGTCCCGTGTACTGCGTATATCTCTAATGCCATACAGTTTGCCTTTGGTTTCAATGTGTGTTCCGCCACTGTTTTTGGACCGGACCATTACCTCCTTTTGCCCATGGATCTTGACTTTAATATAACAGGCCCTGAACTCCTGAGGATTCGGCCACCAGGACAGGTAGTCTCCTGTCCAGGTGGTCAAATCATTCTCCTTGAAAGGAACAACATTATATTCATACTTGTCTTTTTCCACTCTGAAAAACCTGAAATGATTTGCATCCACTGGGGCATTTTCACAAGCTATTAGGTTTCGATATGGATATATTGGCCCATTGGTCTCATCAAAATTATTTGGGTTAGGCTTTGCCAAGTTTATTCTGAAGGCAGTTTTCTTCAGTGCAGAGTCCTCGTGGTCTGAGCGTTGGTAGTTTATTTTATCCAGATACGGCTGAGACACTCCAATGATGTTTGGATTCATTTTGGGGGACGAAGGGGCTGCTTCCAATTCCTCCCCACCCATGATCGCTGTGACATAGGCTGTGTAAGCATCAGGCCTCATGGAATCACAAAAAGCCGGCAAGCAGCCTCCATTTGGTCCAGTTATGACACTGTCAAACCGCCCCCATGCCCTGGGGTTAGAGGAGTAGCCGGCCTTGGGCTCCAGGTTAATCAAGCTGATAACAACCCCTTCCAGCTGTTCAGTAGGAAAGAACCTGTCACTCATGTACGCTCTGACTTTTACATAGCAGCGCCGGTTTTCAGGTACATCCAGATTGAACAATCGACGTTCCCTGACCTCCATGTTACCTATTAAGAATGTACGTTCTTCCCGTTTGCTCCGGCCATGGCCACCAGAAGCACTCTGGGTGTAGCTAAAGTCACTCTCCTCCTCCCACAGTCCCGTGTCTGGGTTTAAAGACCACAGTTTCATTTTTGGTATGTGTTCTTGCATTTTGACATGCTGAGTGTCAAGGAGGACTTGAACTGCTCCAGCTCCAAGGACCTCCCGGTTACTCTCATCCCTGAAATCAACCGAGAACATGCCATAGGTCCTCAGAGGGAGCATATCACCTTCATCATCTACAAAATTGAGGTCTCCGGGAGCCGCTGCAGCTGTGGTGATATTCCTAGGATCAATGAATGTGACACTAGCTTTTACAGTTCCCTCATAGACCTCTCCATTGCCCTTATGGAAGGAATTGGGTGGAATAACTAATTGGCCTATGGGGTCCTCCCCTTTAAAATCCCCTAAGTCAATGGTGTTGGTTTCCCCTGCATCGATATCAATTGCCACCTGTTTTCTCATCACTTTCACATCATGGTAGATTGATCCACCCCTTTTGTCAAATATGAACACCTTAGGGGTGTCAATAAACTTCTGTGTAGGGTCGACAAAGTTCACTACCAGTCTTTCCTTGTCCGGGGTAACTTGTAATGTGAAGCTTCCTTGGTATCCAGTCGTGCCCACTCTCTCCTTACCAATGTAGATGTGTCCAAAACGCAGAGGCTCATTGTTGTCTGCGGTGACCACTCTGCCGCGGACCAAAAGAGTGGGCTCCAAGCACTTTTGACAGCTGCACTGTGACACAGCCCGAATGGGCAAGCTGTAGCTCCCACAATCAATGGTTCGACTTTCCATGCTGTGGACGCCACAACAGTATCCCTCTCTGTCCCTGCAGTGCATATCATAGTCCAGTGAGCCAGCACATTTATTGTGAGGGCAGCGGCCAGCATTGTAGTATTTGGAATCAGTTCCAGGTTGAACACAGTCCATTGGGAGTTTGATTAGATGGTCCTCAGGGGTAGAATTGCAGGCTGGTGTTCCTCTAGCTGTGAATTATAAAATACATTGGTATTAGTGTGGCTCTTCAAACTGACAGGTTATTTTGTGATTGTTTACTAAATGATGATGAACAGTGCAGTAGTACAGTGTGGTATGTTATTACTATATCTGAACCCATCTTCACATGGGTTACTGAATAATGGAATAAGGTGACTATGCCAATTTTGTACATATAAATGATTTAATATTTGAACTATCCACACATTTCACATTTTAGAAATCCTACAAATGTAATTACCTTGTAAAAGAAAGGAATCTGAGTACATTTTATTTTTCATCTTTACCCTCTCTGACAATGACAAACACTCACACAATGTATAATGTCTGCACGGCTCAGTGAATGGCTATTATGGGCCAAGGTTCTCAGTGGGAGCAGGCATAATGGGGTAATACACAACACACCATTGATAAGAACATGAATTTACCAAGCAACCGGTTGAGAATTAGAAAAAAAAAAGATTATTGTTCATGAAGACATTGGAAAAATAATTAATATGCATGATATCAAGGACACTTATTAAGCTCCCAAATATCCCTAATATGCTGTTAATTACAGACAGATGAAACTGTGAGTTGCATGAAATATAATTACTGTACAGCCGATGGTTTATCTTTCAAGAGTTGTGTTTTTATTCCCAGAAATAAAATATTCAGCTTCAAGTAGCTAAGTTAACATGCTTTCAAAGGAAATACATCTATATTTCTTTGTACAGTACAGTACAAAATGCAATAACACAAGTCCCAATTAAGGCAAATGTATACTACCCCAAGGCCCAGGCGTTGTTATCCTATTCACAAGGGGACATTTATCATGATATAATGACTATGGGAGTGCAGGGATCATTCTCAACAAGCTTGGGATTGATTGCTTTAGCGCACTCCCACACAGATAATTTTTGTATTTCTGTTTCCCAGCTTAAGAACACCTTGGGGATACACTCAATGTGTATCTTCCCACGTGGATGTAGAAAAACATACTTGTCTGACTCGACCAGGAGAGAAAAAGAACCAGAATTTATTGACAATCTTGAATTTCACTTTGAGTTCTGGAGAAGTCGTATTTGAGGTTTTACATTGTCCTGGGCCACCTCGCATAGTACAGAATATCAGTTGAGGAAGAAGTATCTTAATCCAACGTAAACATAATAAAAAACAATTGCTTCATGTGCAGACAACATCTGGGAGCCATATTTTATGACCATATTGTCCTTGTATAGCATTTATTCAATAAAACAGATTAGTCTATTAATTGGCTTTTATTTTTTCAAAGTGAGTTGTAGCACAACACTGTTATTTGTCTCACATCAGACTTACCACACAGACTAGCTTCTCCTGGATGAATGGAATATATGGAAACCAAGTGCACAATAGCTGCACATTATTTTAAATGTATTTTTTTCTCAATACCTTTGCCCAAATTAATTTCAGTATTAAAGAATGTCGGGGAACTGAAATGGACCATGAAAACTCATTGGGTTGCTGACCTAATGTGACTTCACAATTGAATCACAATTAATCTTCACAATTAATAAAGCAAAACAATATACAGGCTAAAAGTAAACTGTGGTCATTATCCACTCACTTTTATTTATTTTAGAAACACAAGAGAGGTTGTATATTATACATGTTTTTTATCATCCAGTTTAGTTAAAACCCAATTTAAGTATATTTAACAAGTTGTAGGCTACTCACTGGAAGGTTATAGCTTTTACAGTGTATTGCTATACCTACCAAGAACAGTAATGAAGGCCTGAGCAGACTTGATGCTACCAGCAGGACTACTAGCTTTGCAGTGGTAGTGTCCTGATTGGTCAGACTTCAGGTTTCTCAGGACAAGGTCTTCCTCATACTTGAACACCTTCCTGTCCAGCAGAGTCCCATTGTGATACCTAAATATAGGACAGGAAAGAGTAAGAAGATACAAGTTCGATTTGAAAAGAGTATAGCGCACATCAGAGGCACACACACACACATACACACACACACGCACACTACATCTCACCAGTAATATTTGTCAGGTGTGGGTGATCCTGTTGCTTTACAGCACAACAGCGCACGTCCTCCATCGTAACGCACCTTATCCTCTGGGTGTTTCACAATGTATGGTTTTTCTGTATAGAGGAAAGAGGGAGCCATGCTCTGTGACTGGTGTGTGTGTGTGTGTGTGTGTGTGTGTATACAGGCTCTTTAGACCTCGTACTGTCAAAGTACAAATGCCATTCAAAATATTGCCACCGATACTAAGACTATAGTTATAGGGTTTTAACTTTTAGCGAAATGTCTAAAGAAGTTGCTGCTTTATAGCAAAGACGTATGAAGGCCTTTTGTCAGGATGTGAGCTTCATTCAGAGAATCAAGGGAATCAGCATGTTACCAATCTATATACGCACATTGTATGATGCATGATTTCAATCAAACCACAAGCGGATGGGAGACAGAGTTGGCTTATTATAATATACTGTATCTATTATATCTTTATGGTTTCAGAGTGTGTTCTTTTTTACTTACCAGCTGACTTGAGGACAGCCCATACCCAGGATACCCCAGTGGTATTGCTGAATGTGGAGATAGCCACAGGAGCAAACTTCTCCTTTGTAATAAAGAGGGGTGTCGGACTGGAGGAGCAGACTCCCGGGAGCCTGAACTGTCCCTCTGTGTCTGTATGGGCCTGGATGATCTCAGGCTGGTCAGCTAATGTCACCCTGGCTCCTGCCACAGGAACCCCTGTGACACTGTGGACCTCCCCATGGAGCACATGGCCGTCGCACACACACCGACTGCAGTCCTCACTGGGGTGTCCCTCAGCGCACGACAGCTGACATTTAGCTGGGAAGTGTGTGGCACCACATCGTCATCTACTGTTCATTAATCATTGCTGTCTTGACGCCCCCCACCCCCCCACCCCCGCCCCATGCTGTACCTGGACATGGGCTTTTCCCACACTTCTGTATTTCTGCTGGTCGTCCGGCACACTGTACTGTCTTGGATGTCCTCAAACAGGTCCTCCTTCTGATCCTACGCCCACCCCCACACGTCACGGAACACATTCCCCAGCGCCCCCATGGCCTCCATTCAGCTAAACATAGATGAGGCAGGAAAGATCTTGTTTGTTTTCCATTACATTGTCATTCTCACGCAACTTTGTAAGATACTAGTTTGTTGGTTTTTGGAATCAATTTTGTTTACTTTCACTATATTTATCAAAAATATTTATGAATCGATACAAACAACACATATAAGGTTTAAAAAATATATGATGGTAGATAAAGAAACCTGTATACAATGGATAATAATCTGAATGATTTCAGTAACAGAATCATACTCAAATATAGCTGTTGAACTTGTTGATGTGTTCTGAGAATAAGAAAATAAGAATGTATATACTTTTTATAACATCTGTCAATTGCAGCTCAAAGTGCTTTACAACTAAAGTGTATTTATTAGCCTAGGAAGGTTCATACGGTGAGCAGAAGGACACTGGGATTATGACGTAAAGAATGTGCTAAATATATAAATATGGACTAGTTCCAGACTAGGGAACAGGCAGTCAACCGGGGGGGGGAGTGTCTGAATGCTAACAAGGCTGGTGAATCCGTGGCAGGTTGCCTCCTCATTAGTCTACCTGTACAAGGAGGAGTGGCACACTCTCTCCTCTCTGACTGGTGGCCCTGGCACGCTGGCACCAGCAGGAGAGGAACTGACTGGATGCTAATGCATGTCCTCTGACGGACTTGGATTCCAGCGTCATTGCAAGCCGTGGTTGAACAGGGACTCCACTCGCTCCAGTCTGTCCAATAGGCCTGCACTGGAAACACCCAATTATCAGCATTACAGGCTGAGCAGATGTGAAGGAGTCTTTAATGGTTGCTTGTTGACATGCACTTATATTTGACTCATTACACAGCAGGGCAGGTACAAACAGCTTTGTTGCCATGGTGAAAGGTAATTTGCTTCAGAAGAACGATACCTTGACTTTTCACTGTACTTATCGTTGGCAGGAGAGCAAACGGTCTGCGTATGAACCTGAGTGTGCATACTAGCTTGTGATCTTGTGTGTGTGACGCTGCTAGTTGTTTTGGTAATGATGTCAATGTTGACACGCCAAAACAAGAATGTATGTGGTTAGCGTTCACAGAACAAATCCACATAGGCCTATTACACATCATAACATGACCTAAGTAGTATCTTAGTAGTAAGACGACCAACCAACTGTAATGACCTATATATGACTGAGCTATCATTTGTGCAGGTACCAGTAATGATTCCAATATTTACCATTTTAGATGATTTTTAAAAAGCCAAAACAAGAATGAATCCACATATTACGCATAATAACATCACCTAAGTAGCATATAAAAAGCCATGTAATAACAACTAACCGATGAACCAGCTCTGTGGAATGACCCATATGAATACTACTGATCAATTGTACAGGCACCTGGTGGACACTGGAAGCGGACATGGTAGTTTGAGCAGATGCGACCGTAGGGCTGCTCCTTGTTGATGCACCAGAAGCCCTTCTCCAGGCTGGAGTGGACCACCTCCCCTGTGTCTGCTGCTGCCACCCAGTCAGTGGTGCGAGCCTCCATGTCCATGGGCCGCACGCACACCCTCTCTCTGTAGTAGAACCGTATGGCCTCCAGACGCTCATAGTCCCCATTGCCCCCAGGGTGGTCGATGTTGAACCATGACGTCCACTCTGTCACACCTGAGGGTGCATCACAGGAGAAAGCAATGTGGAGGGACATTAATCAGGCCATAGAGACAAAAGAGAAGGAGGGCTTAGAAGAGGATCGAGAGAGGAGGTGCAAGGATTCAGGGTTCTTCTTTTTACTCTGAGAGGTCAAAACCCATGGCGGAGAAAATAATAAATAGAGGAATAGAGCAGGGAAGGCTTATGAGAATTAGGGGGAATTGTGCTACTGCCATTTAACACTGTGTTTGGACACCACAGGGATTGGGCGGGCTCTTTTCAAGCTCCCCCGCTTTGATGGATGAGGTCTGCCTAAGTCTGGGATGCGTGTTCTGAGCTCATGCAGGTCCCAGGGAGGGATATGGAAGAATAACTTAGAATTATTATCAGTACACTAGAGTATCTTTTTCACTCTGAATAATGCTGCACTTTGTTTTGGTGACCCGCTTTGGGATACCAGAGGTGCGGTCAGGAGAGACGGTCAGGCTAAGGCAAGGAATGCAGTACAAACTAATTGTAGTGCTCCTTGTTGCACATTTGTTAAATGATTAAAACTCCATTCCGTCAAACCCAGACAGAGACCGTATATTGTCATTTCATATGAGTTATTAACTGTGACAAGATACAATGAATAATCAAGGATCTGCTGATCTCATGCAAATTGTACATGGCACCAAATGTTCTGATCTAATATTCACCATGTTCTTTGTGCTTCCCCTGAAGAAATATGACTAAATGAAAATCAAATAATTTCACGTCTAATCTTGTGAGCTACAATGCTCCACTCAGCACATCAGTCTTTTCAAAAACAATCTGGACAGTCTGCGCACACAATTGGCAACTAAAATCATTAGCTAGTGATCCTTTGCAAACACAGGAATTAGCAAACGATTGGTCCATAACCCATTAGTATATGTAACAATGAAGGATACCAAAAACAAAAACACCAGTTTGCATCAAGTGAACTACCAGCTGGATACTGATTGGCCGGTAGTTTTCTTATAGGCCTACGAGTTCCAAAGAGTTTTCAATACAGAATTCTTGAGCAGGGAATGACATCACACTTCCTCTATGTATGTGCGCATGTGTTTGTGTGAGTGGCCCACAACCAGATGTTGGTTTGATATGCTAGATCACATAGTGTGACATCAAGTGGAACAAAGTCATATAGAGCAACTTTAAAGTTCCCAATCCTTTTATGCTGATCATTATATATCTCAATTGGTACCTTTTGTTTTTTTTAACATTCCCTATAGCTGGATTGAATGTCTGAAAAGCAGTAACTAACAGGAGGGGACAGGGATATTACATAAATTATGTCACACCCAGAGAGGATATATGTTATACAGACAGAATTATAAGATAGTCCCAATTGACCACACTATTAGAAATGCTATTGTTATGGCAGTGAACCTGTACTTAAGCATGATCCAAAACAGGTGCATTTGATGACTCTAATGTGAATGATATAGGAAACATACAGTACCTGAGCTCTGTGTGTCAGCTACTATGTTGTGGGGCACTCTCCCTTGACTGGGTGTCCATGCAGGTCCTGCATACAGGAGGAAGGAATGCAGAGATGACATTATGATGGAGGAGCACACGGATGACATTACCATGTTTCACTGCTTGATGTGTGTGTCTGTGTATAATATGAAGAGTCACACAATAGCAGTTTATACCATTTATTGTTGGACATTTGGATTTTACTAATGAATTCTCAACTATCCAAACAACTTATTGACCAAGCTTGTATACAATGAAAGGCTGAGGGATTAAAGAATAAGAGTTATTAAGCAGGTAAGTAGCCAGACTATAGCTACTTACTGTATGTTCACAGGTCAAATGCTCTGCTAGAATGATGATGCAGGTTTTTAAAGTGACAATTGCTCTCTTTGATTCTCCCCTTATATACATCTCTTCCACTACTTTCCCATAGCCAGCTGTTCTCCATCTTCTTCTTATTAGCCTTTATACACCTCTCCAATATTCAATTTCTTCACTGTTAATATTTTGTCTTCCACTCTAATAAGCAGTTTTCTTTTCATCCTTCACCACTGCGGTCCTCTCCCGGTTCTCCTCCTGTCTCCTTCCACCTCCCTCTCATGCTGCCCCATTAACAGGCAGCAGTGTGGAGGAGGACAATACGTGACAAATTATCTGTTAATCATGGCTGAGCCAGCACGTGCACTCACGCAGCCGAGCCTTCGCTTAATTCTGCTGCATGCACTCAAGACACACACACATGTGGGAGTGCAAGCCACCCATTGGTCCAAACAAGGGTTAATGCTGCCTGTTGCAGTGTGGCATGTCATTACTGCAAATCCTACACCAATCCTGCTCTGTTTGTCCTCCTGCCTTTGTCTGGCTATTCTTTTATTACGATTATTAAGTAAATGCCAATTTGGCAGGCAGCAAATAAACAAGAAAATAAACAGGCATATTACAAATACAACAGATTACACAATTATGCGTGTATAAACTGTTAATAATAATAATTATTAATAATAATAATAATAATAATAATAATTAATTAGAAATGCATCAGAATAGAGACAAGAGCAGACCTGATTCCAATCCCATAAAAATATGTGCTTATATTTCCTCTGCTTTCATTTGAGAAAAACCTGTGGTGACAGGCGAAAGACCCCCATCACGGTCAACAATAGAAAACGCTGAACTGAAAATGGTTAGTATTCAGGCCGTATTCCAGCCAGACTCAGCTATTATACTGAGTCGAGAGTCCGTCCTAGTTCCTGCTGGTTTTACGACTCAGTGTTATCCTTTATTGTAGTGCCAGAACATTTCTTTTCAATCCTTTGATTTCTCAATAGAATGTACATAGTAGAATGTATTCTAGATTATTCTGAAAAAAGTATGGTCTATTAGGCTCGAGGAAAAAATAACATTGCATGGGCTTCATGGTGGATTTAGGAACAAAAAAACGTTACCGCTATATGCAATGACAGCTAAACAGAAACAAATGTTTACACATTGTTTCGGCTGGACAAACAGTATGCTAGACAATGTTTGGATATTGAGCTACTGTATACCCATAGTTACAGTGTACTGGGCTCTCTCTTGCGTTGATTCCCGCCAGCTAGGCTAAGACATTTTGTTTGTTTGAGTGGCTTGCTAACGCTTGATACATTTTAAAAGCATGGTGATTTTATTGTGCCCTTCGTCATGCATCTGGTAAGTGAGTAAATGTGCTTCATCAAAAAATGCCACACACTTTTTAGAGATTAGACATAATTATCCAGGGATGTCCTGCTGGTTTAGAGAACGTGGTGTGTGCTCTGGGTTTAAATTATCCTTGTGCTTTTCTGTCTAACATTACCTTCCTCTCCTTCCTGTATGCTCTTGTCTGGAAAACTTGTGGAATTCTGGGGGCTGAGGGATTGTGGGTCCCCCTGAAGAAGTCATATCACTTTTCTAGTATGCATTCACCTTCGACGTAAACTCTTACACGAGGGTCACATTAAAGTCTTAGTCAGCCTCACCTTGACCTTCAATAAAGCAAGGCTATAGGGTAACATTGTATAAACAGTGAGGCTCAGAGCTCTGTATGTAGAGGAGTAGAGAGAAGGTCAGCCAATCAACACTCAGCTGTGGGGCTTCAAACAACATTTATGCAATGCTGATTTCAATCCATTTGCAATGTCAGGCACAAATCGAGTGTAATTTTAAAATACATCGTGATATTGCAGTTGGTAAACTTTTGAAAGGGTACCAGCTTATGCCAGTGACATAGTTTCACATTTTGGCATCATATTTATTTTTTTGCAGTTATTGTCTGTCACACTCCTGACGGGCCTGCGACAACAATTTTTGTGAGAGTGCTATCTGTGTGTAAGATTACCCATTTAGAGTAGCCTAATTCACAGCAGTTCATTGTGAGATGTAGCCCTGGCCCATGTGTACCTCTGTTCAAGATAACTACATAATAGGTTTTTGCTATCCATCACTTTCTTAGCTTTTGCCAGAGTCTCATGAGAATCTATAGAGAAGACACATCCAATAGGATTCTATTAGAAAGTTTGAAATGCTGGTGTACACAGGTTGATTTTATTCCAGATCCTTGCATGATGGCGCAAGACTGAAAAAAAACCCTGTACTTACATTATGTAACAGATTGGAGAACGTGATCTTTACTAAGGTGGGGAGGTTGTTTTTAGCCATGTCCCGGCGCTGTACTTAAGTACAATAACAGGAGTGTGCTATAATGTGTTAGGGGGACTGGAAACATCTGTCATAGAAGTCTAGCCTTATTGAATATTTCTATAATAGCAAGGTATTTATTCTAAATCAGTGGCCTTTTATTTATTAGATTTGAGATGATTCGATGTGGTCAATTATGTGACACTAATATGTATGAACACATTTGCAGTATGTTCGTGGTACTGTCGGTGTCCATATGTGTCACAAAGTCAAGTGGAGGGAGTTTTGTTTGATTTGCTTCATCTCTCTCTCTCTCTCTCTCTCTCTCTCTCTCTCTCTCTCTCTATCTCTCAGATGTGGAAATCGTAATACTGATGTTTTCACCAGCTGTTGCCCATTATCCAAAATACAAATTGCAATGTTGCCCCTGACATTAGGTAATGATGCAAGTCAACGGCGAGAGGAAGGGCTACTTTTTCTCTTTAACGGCAGCTTTGTGTTCTATACACACACTGTATTTCCCCATTAGCTCAATAAAGGTACACATTGAATTCCCTCATTAAAATTGAAAATAGCTGGAAGTCTGTGCTTCACTTCAAAAGGTATAGCCAGAGTTGAAAATAGCTCCAAAGTAGTTAATCCAAACAGAGCACATGGCCAAACATCAACTCACACACTAAGGGAACAGACCAATAAACAAAGTAGACAAGTAGAGGGGAGGAGAGATATTTCTCCTATTCCCATTCTCAGCTATGAACATCAGCGGGCTAGACAATGGTATGTATTGAGGGTCCTGACTGTGGTGAAGGCTGTGGTCGGCATCTGAAGAACTTGGTTGTCCCTACTGGACAACTGCCTGAGTTCCCTAAAGGCCTGATTGACTATAGCTCGGCTTTGACACTATAGAACAGCAAGCAATAGAATAAGATAAAAAAGAGAGAGTATAACACTGCGGTTTTCATCTCAAAAGTAATCTGACAGCTATTAATTAGTATCAAAAAAGATATTAA
>JAODTR010000019.1:104937-119226 GCA_025399935.1 Amblyopsis rosae
TGTATGTGTGTGTATATATATATATATATATATATATATATATGTATGTATGTGTGTGTATATACACACAAACACATATATATGTATATGTGTGTGTGTGTGTATATACACACAAACACACACACGTGTGTGTGTGTGTGTAGATATATAGATAGAACCAACCAACCTGCTGGTCTGGGGCAGCTGGGAATGCTGGCGGACGTTTGTGTTCATCTTGGCTTCTGTCTGCCTTGTCTTGCTGGGTTAGAGGCTACTGCTGTAGGGGCTGACTGGGTGGGGGGGCGGCACGCTAACATGTCAAGTTGCTTACAGACTGCTGCTCTGTGAGCCGGTCAGAGCCCAGTGGGATTTCTTCTCTTTTTTTTGTACTTTTAATATACTTACTCCCTTTTCTACTTAGAAAAAGGGAGTGGACATATTTCTAGAATGTTGCGAAAACATGACATCGCGTGATAAAATAAATTTCTATAGTGGTCTAGAATAGATGAATAGAAGTTGTTAGTTTAGAGGACTCAATGCAATTAATGTTAGCTATGACTATTTCTTAAACCGTCCTTATGAGTCATTTGAAACCCTCTCACTCAGATTTCACCAGTATTCCCTGATTACATGAATGTAGCAAATGCTGGCTACAGCCAGCATTCATCCATGGTCTAGCCTATTTGTAATGTCAACGTCATCAGTGTGCTATGATCCTATTATTATTTTCTATGGAATTTGCTAATCTGGAGTGTATTTTAGTCAGGCATCATACTCTACCTGAGCCCTGCCCCGTATTTGTAGACATGGGGTCAAATCCTGTGAGATCTTCAGCCAGTTTTAATAATGCTGAGCTTGAATCACACAGTGCTGAGTGGGAGGGAAATACATTGAACATTGTTCCTCTGGTCACACATAGTTGGCTTTGAAAGTTTCACTTTCATTTTTGCTGTACCACCATTACAGGGTCTAGGTTAGCATGACTTCACGAGGGCTGTGACTGAGAAGAAACTGCCACAATCTGTCCCTTGGTTTGTGTATTTCTTTAACTTTTTTCTCATTTGGATTACAAGGGCCAATTCCAGGAAATGATAGGGGAGAGCTGCGTGGCACTACACACGCAGGCTGATTGTTCATGAGTCTTAGAATTCAGAGGATTGAGTAAGGGCTAACGCCACACACAACAGCTGTGTCTCTGGTGGTTTTTCTTGGTTGGGCTCATTTCTGTGGATTTGTGTCAAACTCTCTAAAGTGAATGTGTGGGGATTGGATTATATTGGTTCACTTGGCATCTGGAACAAGAGGAAGGGTAGGACGTGTTTAGTTTTTCTGTATTGGCAATGTGTATATCTGTCTTTACACTGCCAGTCTGACAACTAATGTGTGGGTCGAATGTACTGTTGCTATGTGATACAGGTGTGACAACTTTTCTTCTTATCCTTTGCTTAGTATGCTGCTATTGGATTTGCTTTTGTTGTCCCTACTGGAACTAGGATCTTGTGTATAATATATGAATTATATTAGATTTTACACACACACACACACAGATCAAATCTAATTCCTTTATGTCTCCAAAACCTATGTGTGGATATTCAAATATCCCAACACTGGCTGTATCAGTCGGCACTCGTGTGTCTGTCTATATCTGTGAGAGTAGATGTGTATTGCTGTTGCTTGTGCCTAGATATTTTATGTAATGGAGATGGGCATGACCAGTTGACATGGCCTCAGGCATGAACAGATAACATTTATAGTCTACACTTTTTTTCTTTTCTTTCTTTTGGGTAGGGCAGCAGGAAACGCAGAGGAATTTACAAACGTTTGGTACCAGAAACACAAGAAGTTTCTTCTGCTAAGATGGAAATTCTGTCAATACACAGTATAGTTAGGGCTATGCATTTAATTTAGTTTCTGCTTCTTACTATTACAATTGATTATTACAAGAGAAAAAAACTAAACTAAGTAAACTCTTAATTTGGCTTGTGCTCTGAATTACATTATAGATCAATGTTAAAAGTGTTTGTTTATTTCGGTGCAGTAAATGCAACACATTTCCAAAGTCAATGATTGTTAAATAATCGGGATTTCAATATTGTCCAAAAATAATCACGATACATTTTTTTCCTATAAACTAGCAGCCCTACAGTAGTAGTCGATGGTTACTAGTCTAGTTTCTAGTCTAGTTACTAGTTACTAGTCTAGTAGCCATCGTATGTATTGCAGGTTTTTTGTGGTCATTTCAAACTCACATCAAGCTCACCCCCCCCCCCCCTTCAACACATTATACTGTATCACAAATGATTGATTGCATGCTTCTGATAGGCTTCATTTTGGGAAACTTGTCTCAACCTGGACACGTGTGTGTGTGTGTGTTCAGGTGTCTGGCATTTAAAACTGTCTGGCATTTGAAACTAGAAAGGGTTGCTTGACCAAACTACATTTAATTATTTGGTTATTGATATTATCATTGAATTGTTATTGTCACGTTGCAGCATGTTGACACTGTATTCACATATTCTGGTTTCTTTTTATTTAATACATATTGTATGCGGTATGGACAACTTAACACTGTTAAAATTATTCATTTTCAATAGTGTAAGTTAGCAACATGAGCCATGTTTATGTGGATATGTTTGGCATATGATTATATAAACGGTATTGAGCCCAATCCTATTGTTTATAATGTTTGTCTGTCTACTCAATTATCTGTGGTAAATGCATCTAGATGAATGGTGAACTCATATTAACACATTAGCTCTGTTCTCTTTGCAGGCAACACCACTTCAACAGCAGCCACGCCACCACCCTGGATGGGCACATGGACGTGTACTCGAGCTTTCCTGAAATGGACTTCAGCTTGTCCAGAAATGACGACTTCTCCCAGGTTGGTTTCCCATGGCTCGTCTCACTTCAGCGTTTATGAGGAAGTGTTCTCTTTGGGCACAGAGGCAAAGCACACACAAACTGCAAGTCCTGTGTCTTGGCATTCTCTCTGCCTTTTGCTGTATTATCTAAATGAAGAACAGCCTCTCATTTCCAGGTCTTTCATCCTGTTCTGCATGTTTTTAAGCTCTTGATCTTCATGGAGCAGCTATGCATGATTAAAGCAGTGTTTTCTAGACTGGACATGCAGTACCTGCTTTGTTCTTGCTAAGGTACGTGTCCAACAAAAAGAAAGACACTACAATTTGCCAAAACCTTGTTCTTGGCTGCACTATCAGCCAGAGTGCATTTTTGTCAATTTTTGTCCCTAAAAACATCTTATCTTACAGAGGGCCTGCCATTATAATCAGGCAATGTGGTGTGAGGATTTTTGAGGTGTAAAAAGCTCTTAAGCAGTGCTTGAAGTGTTTACTGTTTAACCGTGCTCCACTTGTGTGCTGTGAGGCTAGCAGATGTGTGTTGCTGCTCTCGCCCTGGGACAAAGCACCTAACATGGGGGATGTATTTATTGATGTCAAATTCTAAATATTGGTCAGACATAGCTTTGTATTTCGTTTTTACTGATTGTTTCCAACCATCTCAATAACTGTGCAGTGGCCACACAATTTACATTTTCTATTCATCTGCACTTTTGGCAATTCAGTACCACTGATATGAAAATGAGGTAATTTATATGACACACTCCAATGCTTTTCTCATCTAGCGCTTTGTAACAAGAGTCTTGACTATTGTCTCTGATGGCGAAGCCATATTAAAATGTGTGGGCTCTGATATAAGGAGTGTAAATGAAGGGCGTTCATGGGTTACCAATAAGACAGTTAGTATTCTGCTCATGTTTAGTGTGACGTTACAAAGGGGACATAGCTGATGAGTAGTGAGCGGCAATAGTAACAACGCCAAGGCGGGATCGCACACCCATCGTGTGTGTGTGTGTGTAATGTCGGTCTTATTTAAATAATTTGGAATTTCCCTATTCTTCTCTCTCTTAATCAATATGTCTATTATAATGATACATTGTCATTTGAATGTGCTTCCGACCTAGATGGCATTCCTTAATAGGGTGTCATGCTTGCATTGCGAGATGAGGAATGTTAATGGATGCTTGACAGACTTTCTTTCTTTGTATTGTTTTGAATGTGTGTGCCTACCGACCTACATGTCTGCCTGCCCCTTTGTCTGTCTTGTGTGCCAATATGCGTTCAGTTGGCTTCTCCATTTAGACGTGTTGTATTGCGATGTGCTTTCTCAGCTGGACCCGCTGCTCGAGGAGCCGCGTGTGTGTGGCATGCAGAGAGAATGGAAGGCACGGGCCACCATAGCTAATCCTCCACCATATGCACATGCGCTTCCCCTTTGTTCCTCCTCCCTCACTATGTGGCATTAGTTTCACTCTGGTTCTGCATGTCTGTTTGCACCGAGGTATTCAGGAGCTGGTAGGACGCTGCCTGGAATGGAAGCCAGAGACAAATATCCAGAACCCCTAGCTATTGAAACAATAGTAATAACTAGGAGATATTTCGCTTAGTGAGCGTGAGCCTGTATATTTGGTTTTGCTACAGAGATGTGTTGAAAATGTGATAACCCCTTGATTGTTATAAAAACACACTAATGTTGTGTGGACAGGATGTTCATCACTGCTTTGTTGCTTTTTGAGCTGATACCCTTGATGGGGCAAACCATAAAGCGTTCTGTGAAGCGCTGATGTGCATGGTTGCAATGCGACCTGTTTAATTGTGTTTGTCTTTTCCACCGGTTAAAAGATCACAGTGAGCCAGGCAGCATGTTGTGCTGTAAGCGGGTGGGCGGGCGTGTGCACAGTGCGCACACCTGCCCCTGCTTTTTGATGAGCACACGTGTGCGTGTCTAAAGCGGTCTCTCTGCCCATGCACAAACCCGATTCAGTGCGATTGAAAGCCTGACTTACTGGAAAGAAGAGCGGCAGAAGAACTCATTCACTCACTACCCACTCCGGCACTGGCAGACCACAAAAGTGAGCAGTGGTCTGCAATCGAACACTCTCTTTTTCTCTCTTCGTCTCTCTAACAAACCAATATCCACCCACATGATCCGACACGAATGCAATGGAAAAGATTCACACACATTGGCCCCCATGTACTGTATGCAACGTACTGTACAGTATCTGTGATGGAAATGTTGAGTGCTCAGTTTTTGCTTAAGATAGTATTGAGGTAATTTAGCGCTGCCCTTCAAGGTTTTGTTAGAAAGTGTCTCCTTTTGGGTTTTGATTTACTGATGTCTAAACTTCACCCAGAAGTCTTCTAATGTATTAGAACACACGTGATATTGAACACTTGCTTTGTGGACTGTTTTTCAGTGCGTTTAGCCTTTTTAGCCTTGCTTTTTAATATACTCTCACAGCACATAATGCTGTCCTGTCTGCTTCATTACTTTACATTAGCGGAGATGGAGTGTGTGTGTACTGTGTGAGCAGTGAGTTCTTCACTGTAAGCTATGACACACAACAATGAGCTGTGTGTGTGTGTGTGTGTGTGTGTGTGTATGTGTATGTTAATGTTAATGTGTCTTCAGCAGAGAATATCATCAATGATTCATCCACTATGTAGGTCCCACTGCATAAACACACACACACACCCACCCAAAGCTGATTCCGCTCACACTGACTAAGGATTCCCACTCATACCGCGATGACACCATATAGAGGCGCCGTTTGGTCTCGATGAGCGGCGTGCTCTCCATCAGTCTGACTGAGAGGAGCGTTGCAGTAGCCTGCCAGCCTGGGCCCTCCATATCGTGTGTTCCTGGACGCCAGCGCTGCAAATGGACTTGGCTATTTATTTGATAAGCCAGATGAATGGCGTCACCGCTGTCGTTCTATTGCCACCAGATCTTCATTTATGTCTGTTCCTTCAGCTGTTAGCATTGCCTCAGAACCGCCGATGCGGCAAGATGATGGTCTATGCTGTGGGATTTGTCATTTCTGAAATAAACCATTCTGTTTCCAGAATGTACTGTAACCCTGTACTCTCACACTATTATTTTCTGTAAATTGGATTGCTGTTTAAAATAACGCGTTAAGGGTGAAAGAACTTGCAGAGGTTCAGGATTTTGTCCTGTCCACTCATAATGCCTCATATTTTTAAATGCAAGATGAGATGCAAAAATGTTGTAAACCTTTTTCATTTGCTAACTAAATGATTCTAATTTGCTGTCACACCTAGTGGAATCAAAAGGCCTGACTTCATTCACCTGTATTCATTACTCTCCAATTAGCTACTTGGTCATTCCTCTCATTAGTTTTGACACCTGAGCTAATTGAGCCTGTTCATCCGAAGTGAACCAGCAGAGCTTCTGGATCATTACTGCAGTCAGAAACCTCGTAATAAAGACACACTATAGAGAGACAGACAAAAGACACAGGCTGATGTGAAGCAGTCATGGAGTCTCTCTAAATATAATAATCGTTAAATAGTGGCCCAGGCCCATTAAACAGAGCGGTAAGCAGTAGGGTGTGAGGGACGGCAAGCTCCACAGCGCAATGCTGTTTACACTACAAATGCGGTTGAGTTACACCATGTACAGTAAAATGGGCCTGACTGCCAGTAACTCTAGTCACTTACCAACAAAAGCATCATTTCCTGAAAGCTCCTCCCCTCCACCCTCCCCTTTCTTTCAACCTCTCCCCTCCCATTCTCTGCTGTGTCTCTCGCTCACTCGCTCTCCTCCACCTTTTGAGCACCGTGTTACTAGTCCATAATCAATATGCCTACCCAATCTATGCAAATGCCTGGTGGTCCTGGCACAGCAGGAAGCGTGTTTTAGAGCTGCTTGTGTGTGTGTGTGCGTGCGTGTAGGACTCAGTGGGCACAGCTCACCTGCAGTAAGGGCACATGCACTTGCTTTGGACAGCAGAGGGACTGTAAGAAGGGCTAGCGAGGGTTCACGGTTAGGTGAATGCCACGGGTTTGACCAGCACATGGAAGGATCTGCCTCGTCCTGCAACTGGAGGTGAAATAGGAGTGTGCTGCCCTCCCCGACTGTACACACTCAGGGCAGCGTTTGGACCCATGTCTCTCATGCAGTTTTGGACTAAGTTGTATTCACAGCTGGGACGACCTCTTCCCAAGGTACAAGCAAGGGTGGCTGCTATTGTTTGTTGAAAAGATTGCTTTAATGAATGCCAGCCTACCGGTATTTAGTATTCTGTATGTCAACCAACTCTTGTATAATGTTAGGCCTAATAATTGACTGTTGTGATTGTTTGACATAGGAAATAGTGGTTCTGTGTTTGTTGAAATTTGATCTAACAATAGATTACAATAGTTAGAAGGTTAACTGTGACTTATCTTTTCTAGTCTGGTTTCCTTGAATGAAAATGAAAATATTTCCGTGTTGCACAATGTTTGAGGAAGGATTAGTTTTATAACTGGGCATCAGCATCCTGCCATGCTCTGCTTATGGCCTTGTGTGGCTTGGGATACTTTACTTAATTACATTTGTTTGGTTTTCTTTTTTATTGTGTAATATGCAGTAGTAATATTTGGGAATTTGTTAAAGGGGGGGGACTTACATTTCAGACCACTTTAGTGATGGGAAAGACCAAACACATTCATAAGATTGCTTTACCCAAGCGACATATTAGACAAAATAGACTAATTTCATAATTTTTGTGATTCAGAATAATAGCCAAGTATATGCAAATATTCTACTCACCACTTACACACATTGTCTGTGGTGTAAAAATGACCACCAACTATATAAATCTGTCTGAAAATCTTACTGACATTCACGTGCAGGAAGAAATGAACGTTAATAGTGCCGTGTTGCACTATGATTACTTCATGAGACAACACATCTGGGTCAGAAACACAGTAACAATCAGTGTTAAATGCTTGCACATATGCTAGATAGGAGCTCAGACCGTCATATGATTTAGACTGGACCTTTGACACCCTACAGTGAGGACAGGATGGAAACTGACTGCGTTGTTCATATCTTATAACGGGTTCATTGTATCAAATTAAATCAGGCTACATTATTGTCAGAAGGCAAGGTGAATTAACCTGAAGAAATTTTAATCATGATTGTTCTAGAATTCCAGTTTATCAATTTATTTAAGGATTTGTAGCCAGCAAAATGATACAATGTTTGTGTATTAAATTCTTGCACACTCATGCTTGAAACATGGTTACACTAAAATAAATTCAGAAAACATGCTTTAAACGGTATGCCTTTCAAACAACAAAATCCTTTTACTTAATGTGCGTTAGCGATGAGACGATATACGCTATTATCGTTTATCGCGATAAAAATACTGACTATAATCATATCGTGGTGAAAATCCATTATTGTGATAATCATGAATATCCTTACATATGTGAATATTTTCCCAAGTTACTTGAAAAAATCTGTCTAGCTCACTTTTACAGTCCAGTTGTATTGATTTAGTAATGTATTTATTAGCCTGCATCTTTCCAGTCAATCACCACAATGGCTGAAGGCTCGGTTTGCCCATTGTGTCCTCCACATGAAAGATTAATCAAATTGGTTTCAAAACAAAAAGAATCTCACAAAAAATATACAGTACACGTGTCGTGATGATAATAAAAATAAATGTAAGATTAAGTGATTCCAGTATGTTTTAGTGCCATTTTAAGAGTTTAATAAGTTTTAAAAAAAAAATATCGTGATAACATCGTTTATCGCAATAATTTTGGCCAGGATTATTGATATAATTTTTTCATATAATCCCATGCCTAATGTGAGTGGTTGCACGGTATTTTAGTCAGTAGTTAACTGCTGTCCAATCTGAACCACACGTGTTGCTGTGTATTTCTATAAATATTATTATTCATTTCCTAAAATGGATGTCCATATTTCTGCACCTTATATCTCTATCGGTTGAATTAGTCTGGAACCATTAAGGCTTTGAAAAAAAAGGGGCTTAACATTTCCTTATTGTACCCGGAATAATGCAGTAAGCAAATACCACGGCAGCACCCTACAATTGCTGTGCTACATTTAATAGGCTGATATTTGAATAGGTTTTCATAATTCATGTTAGAGACTATCCGTTTCCACTTGGCTATAGTATTCAACCAGGCAGTGAGACCATCCGTTTTGTGGCTGATGAGCACTCATCCCGCATGCTTCTAGCTCTCATACCCAGGAAATATGACAAATGTTTTTTTTTGCCCCTCTTCTTGTCGTCTTCCAGTAAGTGCTTGAACATATCTGGCCAGTTATAATGGCACTATTCTTTTTTTTATGTGTGTGTTGCTGTTGTCATTCAATTGTTTTTTTGAAAGAAGCCAAAGCAAAGCATATTGCTTACAATGGATAGTCTTTCCTTTTGAGGACAAAGCTGCACATTACTTTTCCCTATCACAAATTTCCAGGAATGATACCATTGTCTTAACAGTCCTTCTTTGTCTGTCAACACGTTGAACAACAAGGCTAAATAGCCGGTCCTCCTGAGATTCCATCTGCATTTGCTGGACCATTGCTTTACCAGTTCCATTGCACATCTCCAGCCTAGAGGGAGGGTTAGGCATGTGGGTTACTGGAAGTGCATGAGCAAGGGGAAGTGGATAGATGTGCGTACGAAGAGGGAGCAGATTAGGAAATTAAGAAGATTAGGAAACTTCTTTTTGTTTGTTTTTTTTTCTCATTTTTTTCTTTTCTTTTCTGAGGTGAAACTATAATATAATTTTGCAGTTATACACTATAAGATACAAAATGCCTGAATAAAAGGTTTATTGATCAACATTGTAAAATTCCTTCTTATTAATTGGTTGCACATGTTCTCACACATAATTTCGATATTTTATTAACTAGGGCTGGACGATATGACCTAAATTCTAAATCATGATAAATTGAACATTGTACTTCAATTAAGACTATTATTTTGTTTTTGTTTGAGTTATCCATTCGCTTCCATGCAGCTGACTGGAGGGTGCGGAGTCACATGACTACACACGCTGTAGTTAACAGTATAATAGTATTTTCTTTTATAAAGACAATTTATAAAAACAGGGTAATACAAATAAGTTTTGCTAGCGAAGGGTTAAAACATTGAATGATGAAAGCTACATGGAGTCATTATTATTATCAGTATTAAGTATTGGCACTCAATAATTTACTTAACCTGTTGTGTTACCCTGTAGTATGTATCACATATCATGCATTTGGAATCGGTGAGCATTTCCTTCTATTTATGCCTACCGTACTCCACCAACAAATTGTAGGCATTTCGGTCTGTGATATTTCAGAACCATTACCGTATTCCAGAAATTGTATTTCCTTAGTATAATTGAAATAGATGACTTAACATCGCTAGCCTTATATGCTGCTGGTGCAAAAGTTACAAACAAGGTGGGCGGCGCTTGTAATAATATAGTAAGCAGCTCTCATAATTCGGTTTCCTTTATCAAAGCTTAAAACTGCTCTTTACTATAGTATTATAATATAATACAATACTGTATGTAAATATACAACCTGCCATGCCACATGGATTGCTAGACACAAGTCCATCTGGGAAACTGTCCAAAACTGTTTTTTTACTTTTTTTTAAATACTTAGAAGTTGTTGTCATTGTTGTTTTCAAGTAGCTTTCGCTATCACACCTAAATAACGCCTTTAGCTATTAGTATGATACTGAATGGTAAGTTGGTTACAGATGCCATTATTTGAAGCCTCCAAACAGCAATAATGTAATTTTTGCTGTTTGGTGGAACCATTGTTACGGTTGTGTTCTCGGAGAGGAGCACTGCCGCCGAACCGCATCATAGCTCATTTCCATAAAGGTGACTTTACTTCAGCTTCTCTCGACACCCACAACACCCAGAACTCGGCTCGCCGCCAAGCAACTCTGGCTCCACATAGACAATCAATGACTTCCGGCCACTTCGACGTTCTCGCCGCTGGCCGGTGTGAACGCAGGGGTTGTTTTGTTTTGAGTTCAAATATCGAGTTTTCTCCAGCAACCCTGACTGACAGCCACTGTTGCCATAATAGACTGGTTCCCGTACAATAAAAAAAAAAAAAAAATGTTTTATTAGGTTTAGATTTAAAATCTTTTACATCCTCCATATATGCCACAGTGCCAAAGCCCTTTATATAATGCATCTGACAGTGTGGTATAGAGTATGGTAGGAAACGATGGAAAAATGCATTTTCCTAATAAATGAGGCATGCTGTGTTGTAAGCATTGTGTCGCAGGCCATGTTGTAATTTCTCCCGAATTGAGACGTTGACCTGCGTCAACACACCACCATCCACTTCTTTCATTTCTTATTGTGCAAGTCAAGATCTGCTCCAGTTACTTACCATTGCACACACACATGTGCACATTCATTATTACCTGTGTGTGTTAGTGTAGTGTATGTAGTTTCCTCCTTTGGATGATGATCTGTTCAGACATGTTGTTGGTACCATCTTATCCATAATATGGCATTCAGTCATTAATGAGTTCCACTTAGCACAACTAAACCTGCATAGTTCAGAGTTCTCTCACTCTCCCCTTTCATCTAATGATGCTATGTGATATAGAATTTAGAAATAAAATGTTCACTCACTGTTTGAAAAGAAATAATCTCTTTGGTCAATGTTGTGTATAATGTAGCAAATGTATTGCCTTAAAGAAGCTATTTGTTAATAGTAGATTTTCAATTTCTATAATTACTATATTTCTGCGGCTCAAAGTAACAGTGATCACAACATCTAAAAATCATGTACTTTTCATGCTTTATATAACCCTTTATCCCCATGTCATGAATAGCTAAACATATTTCTAAACATTTACAACAAGCGTTGTTTATTACTGGAAACTGGGATACCCAACATGACGGCCTTTCTATTTTCCAGTAATGTTTCATAGCATTGGAAAATTCCATTGGCCCCAGTGGCCCTGGCTGGCAGTTTCCTCTGGCTGGGCAGGACCTCTGCAGAGGTTCGTGAACTAAGGACCTACCACCTTTTGATTGGTCTGGGCAGAGTTCACCTAATGTGACTTGACTCTGCTTTTTCCTGTATTGGCTAGCACACTAGCACATTTTAATTCTTCATCATGCTTTTCTTTGCCACCATTAAATAACTATTATTGCAGAATTGTCTATCAAAGGAAACTGAGCCAGTTTTTATCTGGAAGGGCTTTTGGGAAGTATATAGAAGGGGAACCCTGGTCTTGGAAGCAAACTCCTTGGCAGGCAGTACAGGTTTATTTGATGTATCCTGTCTTGTCACCACAGATTGTTTGTATTTTTTTATATATAAAAATGATAAAATATTCCAGTGTTTGACTAAGGATTAGCGTGTAGAAGAAGTACTTACATTGTTGCTGATTAACCAAATGGAAACTAAATCAGCGCTGATGAACCAAACAAACTAAATTAGCCTAATCAAGGAGCCCATTTGCCAAAAACTCACATGTGATGTAGATTACAGACAGGGACAACATAATCCAAACAAAGACAGAGACACTGCTGCTAGCTTTCTAGAATCAACCCCAAAGACCATAAGATTTATTGCACACAGACAAACCATCAGTCAGGCTCTGTTGACAGGTGGGACATTGTCACCACCTGAGCTATGGGAGGGACTGGCGTATTCCACCATTTGCTAGATTCATCTTGTCTGGGGGGTTTATAATATCACCCTTATTACATAGACTGTAGAACTTGACTGGTAAATTGGTTCCAGCTCTCTGAAATGTACACAATACAAAGCCACACTACTTTTATTAGACTAGGTTCCCTGGATGGCTTATTTCTATTGGAGTCCTCCTGGCCATAGTTGGACTCCTCCCACCAATCTCTCGCTGTTATTTAAGAAATTCTCTCAGTCCCAGAAGGTTGTGAGAAGATGCAGACTAATGTGTG
The DNA here is from genome assembly GCA_025399935.1 of Amblyopsis rosae. Taxonomy (NCBI): domain Eukaryota; kingdom Metazoa; phylum Chordata; class Actinopteri; order Percopsiformes; family Amblyopsidae; genus Amblyopsis; species Amblyopsis rosae. The sequence goes on from JAODTR010000019.1 coordinate 117,717, forward strand.
AGCATCCAAAACGAGTCCAGTGGGTAATACTTGGAAAATGCTTTATCTTGCAACGCATCAGCTGTTTGACTCTTTGAAAATGCTCTGAGGTTATAGACTGTGTATGTGTGTTTGTATGTGTATGCGTGAGAGAATGAAAGGTATAGTCAGCTATTGCAAGCTAATGTGTAAGCTAATACACATTAGTGTAAACATAATAGTCTCAGGTAATATTCAATGCAAACATTTCACACCTCTTGTTTAAACCAACACAACCAGTGCATTGGCTATTTAAAGCACGTGGGCGCTGGACGGGAAAAATTACAACTGCATTGATCTGAAACTGGCAAAGATACTTGAGTTTGCGCTTTGCGGCGGGTGTAACATTAGGGCCCTATGTCTCACATGGAAAATGTTGGTTTAAAATGGAGCATCTTCCTGTTGCTGTTTTATGTGGGGAGAGAGAGAGAGGGAGAGACAAAGTCAAGGTTAGATGTAGAAGGTTAGATGTAGAAAAGTACGAGGGAGAATATAAATGGGTCACTTGAGGTGTGCTTCTCCGTGGGTCGAGGTGGGAGAGCGGAGGAAGATTGTCTCCCAGCCTGGGAGCAGTCGCCGTGCAGGGCAGTGTGCAGGAGGGGGAATCCCTCAGTCTTGCCTTGTGCACAGTCAGTGTCTCCATAGGGAGGTCGTCGGGTTTAACAGTGGTTGTAGGCGGAGACAGACACTGCCGGCTTACTGTATGTAGAAAGGGAAAGTGTACCTATTTGTGGCTATGGTTTTCAAATATATATGGCCTTTATATGATTTGCAAGGCTGTTAACTGATTACACAGTCAATGCTGATCTGTTCAATGATGAAATGTTTATCCCGATGATGACTGTTACTCACATTAGAAATCTTTCCCTTGAAGGTGTTACAGCTTTGACTCAAATGCAAATACAAAGGATTTGTAAGGCATGATCAACTTCTTCTTATAGCAGTGTCACGTGTGTGTGTTCTTAGGTACATTTTCATAATTTCCATCCTCCCTGTAGATATAGCCTACTGCTAAAGAAGATAAATATTATTACCATATCCTATATGTTGACATTTGTTTAAGGGGTGAATATCCTTTGGCAGCCTTCTAACTGGGAAGTAACTTGACTGTGCTATGGTATTTCCTGGAGCAGGGCTATTTCCATGTTTCTAACTAATTGAAATGTTAGCATATCGATGCGAGATGATAGCCTAGCGGTTTGTATCTGACGCATGTTGAACAATGTCTTTCTCGGGGTGGCAGGCTTATCTAGTTTTCACTACAATGAGTATTCAACAATCAACAGAAGGTAGACTACTGTCTCTACCAGGAAATAGATTTACACCCTAAATGTGCCTGGGGCATGTTCAAGCCCTATAGAGTTAGTTTTGCTGTTGGGAATAAATAGTGCTTATGCTATTATCAGACATGAAAGGATCAGACAAAGTGAGGCTTACAGTTTTGATGTGGTTTTTGTGTGTGTGTGCGTGCGCGTGTGTGTGTGTGTGTGTG
>JAODTR010000019.1:126342-148842 GCA_025399935.1 Amblyopsis rosae
TATATATATATATATATATATATATATATAAATTTTTTTTTTTTGGCGCATTCTCAATTGCAAAGTGAAATTATCCCGTTTCCCCATGGCCTTTATTCTCTGTAATTTTGCCTTTTTTATTTGCATTTTTTTAATTTAGTTTTAGTTTTTTTAACACAAGGTGTATTCCTTCAAGGTGTCAAGTTTTGAATACCAATCCAACACTTTTCCTTGCTCCTTTGTGTTAGTCACATTGGTACTGCTTTATCTGAGAGAAATTGATATGGACCTACATTTACAACACACAAGAAAAACATATCTTTGCAATTAGTTTAGTTAGGCTTTCTGCAGTTTTCTTCTTTTTTTTGCACTAAGAATGGCATAATCATGTTACTGTTGTCCTGTTAGTTGAGTTCAAGTTTGTGTTCCTGGCCTGGATGGAGCACAGCTTGTATACACTAACTATCTTCCTTGTTTCCTCCACCTCCAACATATTATATAAATGTTATCACAATATCAAATAATTTATTGCTAACAAAAAGAAACAAAAACATGCTACTGATTGTATGTATTTTTAAACAAAGCCTATTTTTTCTGTATAAAAACTGTTCGGCACTTTTATTCTGGGTTGTGCTTTTGTTTTTCTATATATTTATAATTTAGATCGAAATGTATATATTGTAAAAATTTGTGCCTTTCGATTAATTCTTTTAAAAGGTTTTCTACTCATAAAAAGAAGGATTATATTAAGATTGCAATCTTAACTTTGTAAACAAATAAAAACCTGGAGATTGCAGAAAACGTGGTTTAGTGTCTTTATTGAATGGATTCAAAGATTGTGGAGTTTGCATGACCTTCCCGTGTCTGCCTGGGATTCCTCCGGGTGCTCCGGTTTCCCCCCACTATCATAAAACATGTTGGGTTCACCTTCAGCCAGTGTCTTCTGACCAGTGACACTGACTCCAATCTGGAGTTGGTCCCCAGGCGCTGCACAGTGGCTCAGGCTGCCCATTGCTCCCTTACGGGATAGGTTAAATGCAGAGGATGAATTTCGCGTATTTTGTGTATGTGACAATAAAAGCACCTTTACCTTTCTATCTTTAGTTTTCTTACATATTCTTGGTAGGTGGTTAATTACCAGTATTCTATGCCTTATTGTTACCAAGTCCGAGTGAAGCAGCAACGATGGGTAATCATTTTATGACAGTTAATTGACCAAAAAACGCGATTACGCATATGGGCTTTATTGTACGTGCGTGATGACGTAATGAAACTTACCTGTACGTTTTGCTTTTATTGCCACGCCTACTTCAATTTCTACAGATATTTGGCAATTTAGCAAAGCACTTGTAACATTAGCTGGTAGTATAACGTTAGTGCTTAGAAGAAGAGTCAAGTTTCTGTTTAAAAACGAGTCTCCTGAAGGAACAGTTTACAGGTAGGTTAACTGCTGATAGGCATAACCTATGTAGGCTCTTTAATTATATTTTAACGGGAGAAGAATTACATTATGCTGTATTGTTGATCCCTAATTCAATTCAAGATAGGACAGCCAGCTTAGCCTACAACAGGTTGTGGGCGCAGACATTTTCCTTTAATCGTTGTTAATTGTCTGAGCAGTATTGGATTTGTGGCATTATGAGGGTTATGTAGCATAGGCTATTAAATATTAATAATTCACGCATGTTTTAAGTGTGTGGGTGAGCGGGGCTGTGAAGTGCAGGTGCCACGGCGAATCTTCGCCTTGCCTTTCTGGTTTTGCCACACATGCAGGTTTCTGCCTGCCATATCGTTTCACAATAGTTTCGAGTTTGCGACGAGTCTTTAATAGGCTATTGTAAAGCGCTTGTTAGATCAGTGGTGAATTAAATTGATTTATAATCCTAATTCATTTTTAGAGAGCATTTCACATGTTTTAATTACCGTAGCCCATTTGACATGATTGTGCTTCTAGATTTAATAAATATGAAATTAACGCGCTATTAGAATATCTAGACTGTAGCCGTGCGGTTGCTGTAGTTAGATATGATCAATATGACGGAAACTGATAAAAGCGCGTTTTAATATTCTTTATAATTGGCCTATTCTTTTTGACTACATTTGAGCATACATGTAGAATGCTATTAGTTTTGCCTGAAATAACTAGTGTAGCCTAGGCCTACTTAGGCTACCATCGAGTAAGGGGGTACCGGTAATGTTAATCTAATTTAAAAGAACAAAAAAAAATGCTAGCACTGCAAGTGTTGAAGGTCAGCAACTGTAAGATAATACATTTTTAGAAGAAGTTGTAGAGAGGGGTGACAGGTAATCCAGAAGTTGCTGGTTCAAAACCTGTTAACTCACCCACCGCATAACAATAACTGCTTCTGGTGGTCAGGTGGTGCTTACATGGCAGCTATGAATGTATGTGTGAATGTGAGGCAATAAGAAAGAAAGGAAGGAATATGAACATTAAATATTGTAGGCTGCTCAGGTTTGAGAAATGGTGAAACATATTTAGGGTCTTTTAGGTCCAAATATTGTTTGATCTTTTACATGGAGAATAGCTTTCCTGAGTAGCACACACAAATTATTCCAGTTATAAAAAATTATTTGTATGACTATAGTTTTTGGGCCTCTGTTGTCATGGTGATGGTTTTGCTTTACTTGTTTGGAAGCAGGGTGCATCAGAACCAAAACAATATTTGGTCCAGTTAGAGAGAGGTGCAGGTGTGTTATAGTCTCAAGACTGACTGGCACACCTTATTTCTGGGTAGCCAGGCAGCTACTGGTGTTTGCTTTAGTAACAGCCATGATACTGAATGTCAGAATGTTTTGACTGTCCAAAGGTGATCCACCCAAATGGACACAGGGGCACACACTAGTGTCATAAACATTGTTTCCTTTTCACATTGACAGGCACGTTTGCCAATCTAGACACATACTGTATATAGCTGTAGGTCCTTTTGAATAAGACTGGTCATCAGTCACCAGTTGCAGTAGGCTATAACATACAGTATTTGCCATGTATAGGTCAATGTGAAGCAAGGTAATTACTGTAGTTATGTCAGCTAAAGCAGTTTTTCTCTACAGTATTTAAATTAAATGTTTCATTTTTAGAGAATTACAAATAAGCCTAAAGCTGCTGTATGGATATAAGATAAGTACAATTTTGAGAACAAAACCTGTGTTCTCTTTCTTTGCTCCGTCCCTCTGGGCCTTTTTGGTTTGCCATGGCGAAGCCCATTTGCAAACCTGTTGCAGCTGGCAAAATGTAATCATCTTACAGTAAAGGGGCAGGGGCTATAATGCAGATCAGATATTTTACTAACAAATGACACAAAATATTATAGCTCTAAAATCCTACCTACATTTCCCTCTAAGGAGAAGGGAGGGGCATCTTGGTCAAGGATGCTTAAATAGGCTGGACTTGTTGGCGATCGAATAAAGGACCTCAATATGTACACTAAGATGAGCATTGTTTTAGCACAACCAGTGCATTGACCCTGTTTCAAGTGTGTTTACAATGTACATTTTTCAATATTTCAACTTTACAATTTGAGAGGCAACCGCATTTCCCTTTTGGCAAAGCACAATGGACGTCTGTATTGGAGCCCGGGGAACCTTACTCTAGGCATGCAGAACTATGGTGTAGCCGTAGCAAACTCCCCCCGTCAATTATTAATGGCCCAGTGTTCTCATTCCTCCTGCGTAACCATAGTTTCGGGACCATAGAACTTAACTAAGCCAGCAGCTTGAAACTGGCTGTGGCCCTGTGGGAAAACCAACTATCCAACTGGTCACACAGGACTGATCATAGGAGCCATGGACACTTTAGTTTAAGAATGAATCCAATGTGGATTAGGCCTAATTGAAGACAGATGTGTATGAGGAGAAGAGGTCTGTTTTGACCTGAAGTTGGCTTCTTTTACTTTTTTATTTTTATTTCTTCAGCCTCCTGACTGAATTCAGACTTGTTAATTTGCATGTTGTTGTGTATGGGATTCAAAGAGGTAACGTGAACAGACTCAAGTGGCCAGCAGGCATTTGACAAAAGGAGAGTGTCCGGCTATTGGATCTACATTATGAATATGAACCAGCGAAACAAACTGCTGAAGCACTTTGGTGTCGTGCCTCCCAAGTCTCCTCCACCGCTCTTGGTAGTACCTGTAAGTAGATAGACAACAGTATGATACAGTAGACAGAGTAACATGATGCAGATACTCTGCTGGATTCATTGTTTTCTTTTATGGTGACGGTAAATTTACTGTTCTTAGCTATAAGATGTGAGCTATTAACCATGAATGCTGTTTGATTTGGATTACAGAAGACGCACATGGCCATATGATTCTTTCCATTCAGCTACAGTTGTACTCTAGCAAGCACATAACACAGACTTTCTTCAAGGTTGCATGCCACGTAAATATGTTTATCTCAGCCTTTTTAATTTGCAACTTTGGAAAATAACAATATTTTAAGTGTAATCGTGGTGAAATTAAATCACAGACTGTGTTTGCCTTGTATTGTTCCTCTGTAAAATATTATCAGTTTACTCTGAAAGAACTGCATACCTGGCACACCATGGCCTAGTGCACTTAAGGTCTTTCACCCTTCCCCCAATAGGCTAGGTGCATGAAGGTTTCTGCACACAATGTGTTTCCACCTTAAATCCCTGGCACTAAAGGGCAACAGAGAAGTCTTCATGTGAGAGTGGACAAAGGGGGTGGGGCGATCCAGGTGGGGTTTCCATGAGGTGGTTTTGTTCCTTCAACAGCAGCGCACCACAGCCATACATTAGATATTAATTCCCCCACGGTGATCTGGTTTCAGGATTTCTGGAGAGCAGCCAGCCTAGGGTCTTCCGCACAGGGTAGGCCTGAGGAACTAGTAACCTAATATAAGTTGGAGTGTTTTGATGTGATTCCTTCTTTTGAGGTCTCTTGTTATAATGTAAAAATATAAAGGACAGCCTGTTTGTTGAGTTCAGCAGGCATCAGCTGTGCTGCTGAGCTCAGAGATCCTGCTGGGAAATGGAAGTGAGGTTTAAAGGGCAAGGGGTAAGTCGAAAGACAAACGATACACACGTGTTGCATTAGGTTGGATGTTTCATGTGCTTTCACTGACAATACCTATACCACACAGGTGATTAATAGATTTATCAGCCTTCTCCAGTTCAATCTGACCATGTGAAAATTTCCACAAACGTCAAGCCATGTTCGCTTACTGTTTGACTGCCTAGATGTGAGCGGTCTGTCTTTCTCAGTATTTAGCTGAAAGGTCTTAGATAAGCCAAATGCACAGGGAGCTTTGCAGAAATACTATGTTGCTGATTACATGACAGATACTCTAAATGTGTCATGTTTGAGGTGTAGGCTATAGCACACATCCATGTATTGCATTGTTTGGTGTTGTTCAGAAACCTGACTCTTTAGGAAGGGCCCTAGACTGAACACTGATGGCATCGCCAACATTTGCATGTTTCATACTGTCTCTTCAATGGTAGATGGCGGTCATCCACAGGTTAACAAGCTTTTGTGTTTTTAATATTGATGGCTTGAAGCGACCCGAAGTCTGATTACTAAAATACGAGATTGTATTGTTCCAATGCATTATATCCGTTGCCCAGAGAGAGCCACAGATATAACAACACAAGTGAATAGTAACACAATACCATGAATGCTGTTAACAAGATTTATATTAGATTACAAGAGACACGTGAGAGTGACGTGGCAGTATGATTTTTCCATTCGGTTAGTGTAGGCCAGGGGTAGCCAACACGGTGCCCGCGGGCACCTGGTTGCCCGCAGACCATTTTCTAAAAAATAGCACTAGTCTCCATGGCGCTCCAGCTAAAATTTGAATCAAATTGTGTTGCTATTGTTTTTTTATTAATACTTGCATTGATGTAGATTTGAAAATGACAACATTTCATTGTACACTTTCAAAACAATGTTGTATGAATGAACTGATCGTGTCTGGGCTGAAAGTTCAACATTGTTTGCGTGACAGCAAACCATCTCACATGCTGAGACAAACTACGAGAGCTAGAAAAAAATTAACAGACAAACATGGCAGAAAAGCAAAAGAAAACGAGCTATTTTTGCAATGATTCTACATAATTTTTTGAAAGTAAAGTGTCTCATTTGTCTGACTGGCGACAGAAAAGCGGCGCAAGTAGCCTACAATGGTTGGAAGAGTGTCGGCTATGTCCGGGAGTTGGACCGGGATCTGGTTTTACGTGCAGGTGGTTTAGTAGCCTATCCAATGCGAGTTATAGGTAGGCCACAGTAAGCTAATACACTTTTAGCTCCAACTTTACCGATATCTGCATGCTAAAAGAATTAGCCTACTTCTACACAGCCCTTGCTCCGTAAATAGGACCATAAACAAAGTGGCGAACGAACACTAGTACAACAACACTAGTACAAAATGTATTGTAATGGGGCAGGGCGGTAGAGGGATTTTGATTTGACCTCGAAGTTGGCAAGCATTCTCGAGAACTGACCCTGCATGGTTTCCTAAACAATGTTGCAGAAGTGATCATTTGTACAAAAATATAGGCCTTAATAATTTTCAGATACAGTACACTCAAATAAGAGATGTGATGATGCTGACTTTCAAATGTTTAAACCAAAAGATTGAGCTTTAATAACAGAAATGATGTTGCATGTATATGTGTTGTTATTATTGTGAGTAATTATTACCAGTGACCTAGCCTGATAATCATTCGCTTCGAATATATACATTTCGATTAATAATTATAAAATTAAAGGTTGTTTTTTAAACTATCTTATTCAGGACGTTTCAAACAAGTAGCCGTTCAAACAAGCAGCCCTTTGTATTACTCAGTACCCTTGAAGTAGCTCTCAGCTCCAAAAAGGTGTAGGCCATTCCAGCGAGCACGCACACTGACAATCGACCTCCGGTCAGTGAGCGGCCTTAAATAGTGTTCTGTTGAAATGGGACCATACAGAAAGGACTAGCTAAATGCATCTCTTTAGTCCATTCGGTTACACAGTGTAATTGAACGGACGATGTCATGTATAGTATACCTCTTAAATTATTATGTGAGCTTGTTGGTAACCGCAACGGTTCCCATATGATCAGATTATAACGACGAGGACACCAGCCCCCACCACGGGGATGTAATGGGCCGAGGACGATGTGTTTTACAAGGTTGTTCACCCAGCCTATTTCCATGTCATGTGATCAGATTTCATACACTGTGCCCTTTGCTCTCATGTTGTTTACACTGGTCTCACTCTAGTTACACTTGGCCTTCTGTGTTCACATGGCTGAATTAGGCTCTGTTCTTACGGTTGAAAGACCAACATACAGAATTCAGGTTGACTTCTATACTGCAGTGCGTACACTCAGGTTCATTAACATTTGTTGTTAATGAACTTTGAATTAGAATTTGTTGCTACTTGTGTAAATATGTTATAGTGACGTGTGTGTGTGTGTGTGCGCGCGCGCAAGGTTTATCATTAACCTAGTCAAACAAGTGGCCTAGGTTTCCTCAGTATTCCTGCACTGGTTGGTTGTAACAGTTTTTCTCTGTTTCAACTGGAAAGTTGAAGTGGGGGGCAGGGTGTTTTGCTTCCTACTAGGATGTTTGAGGACCAGAGACTAGGCTGTGTCTGGTTCTGACATTTTGTTTATGAATAATGAGTTGGCAGTTAACACCTGATTACCACAGTTCCTCTCACTGTGTCACAGAGCAGACAAGCTGGCTTTACCCGTTTCTGAGGACACACACATGCTGTCCTCTCTGACTGCATGGGTCTTAGTTAGGAAATGGGGTTGTTTTAATGTGGAACATTGCAGTTGTATTTGGTATGTTAGAAATGAAAATGGTGTGAATCTCAAGGTTTTTGTTGGTGTGTGTGTTCTATAGTAGGTGGCAGCGATGACACTGGCCTTCAGTAATAAACAACCTAGAATTACACTACTTTCTATTCTCAATCCAACACCTTGGAGGTTCTAAAAACTAGTGTGTGTTCTAACTTTAAAAGGTGTTTTATAAAAAGATATACTTTGAAGATTTTCTTTAGTGTAGCAAAATGTATCTACAGTATAAATGTTTTACCATGTTTACAGCAGCAGGTTAAATGTAAACCATGAATGAATAATTTGTCTTGTAAGCGAGTTGCTTCGGCTAAATGCAATATTTGTGTACAACTTTAAAGCAGGCCTTGGGTGTCATATTTCACTGGCACCAGCAGTCATAGGGCGTGTATATGTACTAGGCCAGATTATAGCCCCTCCCCCATACCTGACAGGTGAGAGCACGCTGCGTTAGTCACACGCGCGCACACACACATTAGTGAAGCTAAAGCCAAACTGTTCAGACTCGGCTGTTCTTGTTGTAAGGACAAAGTTAATCTGCCATTATTGTTGTCCGTATGTTTCAAATGTGGTTTCATAATGTTGACATAATCATGTTGTTTGTTCTCCTTATTTTTCGCTGTGGTTTAGTCTCTTAATTTCTGTCTTTTCAGAAACCAGGCATGGAGGAGTTAACGATATGGGAGCAGCACACAATAACACTAAACAGAGTAAGTAATGTTGCTTGTTTGTTAGTTTTTTTTCCTATTTGGGATTATCGGCCATACAGCGAGCATAACCTTGCAGTGTGTGGTACGCTGGTATTGTGGTTTTGAGGTGGATTAGGATTCACTTTAGGCTCCTGCAGGAATTCAGGGAGACACGCCCTGATAGTTGTTCTTTAGCTCAGGTGATACAGTTGAGCGGAGCCACTGGAATGTGTCCCTATTCATCTCTCTTTCTCTCTCTCTCGGGGAGGGGGGGGGGGGTTATTTCAAGTAAAGCTAGGCTCATTTGTTTCTTTTACTTCTGCTACCTGAGCAAGTAATGCCTCATATGTCATTTAAATGAGACTGTTGAATGAAATGGTTTGTGTTCCCCAATGCAAGGATTCCAAGTTGGGGTTTGGCTTTGCTCTATCCGGGGGAAGGGACAAGCCTCACCCAGAAACTGGTGACACGGCTGTAATAGTATCTGATGTGCTGCCCAATGGTCCAGCCATGGGACGGCTCTTGTACGTTTCTGACCAATTCACACACACACAAGCATGCCTATCTTGCACACATCTGCTTGCACTCACAACACATGGTGACTGACCGTCACTCATAGCTTAATATACCTGCAAGGACACCGAAGGAAATGCACACCTGTATGTTCTGCTGACACAACGTTCTATGCCTGCAGCACCAAAGATCAGATTGTCATGGTAAATGGAGTTTCTATGGAGAATGTCCATTCCAACTTCACCATTCAGAACCTCAAGTCTCGTGGCAAGGCTGTAAATATAGTGAGTACATAAACTAAAACATTAACCACAACCGTGGTTAATAAAGCATTGATTCCCAAGCTTTGTCCGTTCTTGTTTTCTCAGATGGCTACCAGTGTTCACATAGGTTAAATTTTGTTTAACGTCTAGCTTGTGCGTTTGCTAGCATACATTTTATTGTCTTTGTTTTGAACGTCTGTTGCAGATTTTCAGATTGTAACTAGAAGTCAATTCTCTCTCCCCCTCCCCCTTCCCCTCCAAGACAGTGAAACGTCCTCGTAAGATCCAAATCCCATCGACCTCCAGGCCAACTCGGGCCTCCTCCCAGTCCAACCTCCTGGACCAGGAGCCTCCGTCGCGGCAGCAGCGGCGCTACTCTGACGGCAGCGATGACCCCCGGGAGCGTGACCGCTACCGCGGCCCTAGCCCCGCAGCCGACCGCAACGGCCACTCGCTGCCTCTGATGAACACGGGCTACAAGAGGCTGCCGCACCAAGACGTCCCGGAGAAGCCCATCAGGACGACACTGGTGAAGAAGAAGCTCACCGACGGTACGGCACCTGACAAAGGAGACCGCTGTCAGCCTGGCCTTGTTTAGAATGTGCCTGTAAACGACAGATAACCATTTGTTATCTAGTGAGGTCTTTCCCACAAGGACTGGAGGTTAATTGTCTACTATGTTAGGGTATTCTGAGTTGGGGGCAGGGGTTGGAGGGATTCACCCACTGATACTGTAGCTGATACACACATATTGGCTGATATGTGTGTGTATATATAATGGTTTCTTTCTTTACATGCCTGCAGAGTATGGATTGAAGCTGGGCAGCCAGATCTTCATCAAACACATGACAGAAACGGGCCTGGCCTCCAAGGAAGGCACACTGCAGGAGGGAGACCTCATTCTCAAGGTGAGACAGGAGAACCTGGCAGTGGAATGGGTATCTAAGATGTTGGCTTGTATGTTTAGTTGGTTTTAAAGGATATTAAAGGGAGGGAGCGCTATTTCATGAATGGATCAAATATAAAATGCTGCAGAAAATATTTTTTTTTTTTTTTTTTTTTTTTTTTTTTTTTTACACGATGCTCTGTTTATTTTATCAGCATGAAATCAAAAACCTTAAAAAATATGCACCTTAACAAACAACCGCACCAAGCAAATGTACATTCCATTAAAGATGTTTGAATAATAAACTGCTGCATGTATTCAAACTGTCCTCCGTGCCAAAAGACGGCGTGTTGTCGTTGTGTTTTCTAAATTGCCGACACGGTCTGTGGTCAGATAAACGGCATGACGACAGAGAACCTGTCCCTGCTGGAGACGAAGCACCTGGTGGAAAAGAGCAGAGGGAAACTCACCATGACGGTCCTCAGGGACAGCCGCAGGTTTCTGGTGACCATCCCCGAGGTGGAGGACAGCGCCCCCAACAGCGAGGATGACCAGCGGCACGACAGCAGCTCTGAGCTGGAAGGTGGGAGAGAAGGGTCAAAGGTGGGGATAAGGGGGGTACGCTCACTCAAACATCATTTGAACAGTTGTTTACCCCCCCCCCCGCCGGTCAGACATTTCAGACCTGGATATGGACATGCCTTCTACCAAAGACAGGGCTTCCCGTCATCCCAACAGACGTACCCGAAGGTACGTGCCAACCATGCGCACGTAATGACGGTCGCAGCATTCTTTTAATACTGGCTGATATTCACATTTTCACTGCAGTCATTAATGTTATTATGTATAAACAACAAAAGTAATCAAATATCTACAAGTTGGAGATGTTTTGTTTTTTTTACCTTTTTATTAAGTTACCTGGGAAGTTGGAGAGAGGTGAGGAGAGAGGGCAATTGAACAAATTGAAAACTTAACGTGGGATTTACATGGGACAGAAAAATGCTGACTCATTCTAATTTGTCTTCTAATCCAGAACCAGAGGGGAGCCCCCTCCTCCAGCCAAGTCGCGTGACTCCTCCCCGGTACGCTCCACCTTGAGCCGGCCACAAGCCAAGGCCTACCCCTCTCACAAAGGTCAGTGCTGCAGAGACAAGCTCTCTTTCTGAGGGAGGTAATTCATAATTTGCTCAAACAAATAAGGGTTGAGTCACCTCACATTTTCAGGAGGCCTGGGGTATTCTAAATAACCAAATATGGCCCCCTTTTATAGATGCAGAAATATGTAAATGGACAAAAACCTTGAAACACAAGCTCTGTTCTCATAGCACCTTGATGGGTACTGTTTAACCATCAACCTGTGCTGTTAGCCGACCATGTGTTTTTGTTGGAGGTCACATAAAGGTATAATAAGTGATTGTAAGATATGACACTATAATCTGGTACTTCTATGCAGCCCATGCTCCGTAAATAGGAACATAAACCAAGTGGCGAACACCGCTCACAGCAACAATGCCCTAGACATTGCAATGTATTTCAATGATTGGGGTGGAGCTTACGAGGGAGTGCCCTAGAAGGGAGGGGTGTTTTTGTTTTTAATTTGGGGTTTTAAGTTAGCAAGCGTTTCTGAGAATGACTAACCCTGCCTTTAAGGTGTAGAAACGCCCTGCCATACAAATGCATGGGGCAGCCAACTTGTGTAAAATGCTGTTTGCAAGGTTTGATATGGTTGAAATTGTTCTCCAGGCCTACCTGCGTCCGATTCAGATGGCAGTGCCTCCCCTGTGCCTGCCAGGAGAGACAGCCCAGACACGAGGGACCAGTCCAGCAAATACAAGTTAGTCCGACGTCCTCAGCAACGTTAATGCAGGTGGTGAAGCGAGCACCCAGGTTTTTATGAGCGAACGCTATTCTCTTTCCTCTCCAGGAGCCTGCCCGGCATGTCATTCCTCCCCAACCCCAAGTCCTCTCTCGATGCCAGCCGGAACGGCCCTCGCACCTCCTCCTCTGCCTCACGGCCTCGCAAGCCTGTGTCGGAGTCCGACTCTGACCGCAGTGCCTCCCCTCCGCCCCGGAAGCAGAGCCCACACCTGGACTCCAGATACAAGTAAGGCTGATTTCACCTGCCTAATCCTTATGTGTTGCAGTTCATGTCACGATTTTTTGGTAGTACGAAAATGAACAGACCTAAATGTCTAGTTTCTCCATTTGCCTCTATTCAGGGTTCTTCCTGACCTGCCCTACACAGGGCTCAAATCCACCCCGATCACTGTTCGCCAGGAGCCCCTCAGGAGAGTCAACCCCCCGGTCAGAATCCCACCACCAGGTCAGAACGAATACTGTCACATACCAACCAACTGTGTGTGTGTGTGTGTGCGTGTGTGTGAGAGAGCAAAAGCTTGCATGTTTTATGACCTGTCACGAAACTACTAAGTGATACTATTGCATAACTACACACATAACTGTCTGTTATCTCTGTACCTGCAGACTCTGAGTCAGACTCTGATGGCAGCCCCGACAACACGCCGAGACAAGGCACACCCTACAGCCAGGACCACAGTAGATACAGGTAGAGATGAGGGTCGTACACAGCCCAGCAACCCCCCCCCCCCCCATCCTCTTCCCAACCACAGCCCCACCCCTCCTTCCTAGACACTTGCCCTCATCCCCCAACCTGGCAAGATTTTTCATGGACTGGACACACAAAGACAAGTTCACCTCAATCCCCTCATTTACACTAGCCAGTCATGTATCTTTATTAGCTTTTTTTTTTCCTCCATTTGTTCTGTGGTCTCTTTTTGTTAATTGTTTGCTGGTTCAAATGTTTTGGTATTATAACCCTTGATTTGTCTTGTCTTTTCATGTGATGCCGTTTGTATTAATGCTGTGTGCTGTTTTAACCAATAAAATAAAAAATGACCTTGACCATGTCCCTTTACTGGCTAATCGGTGAGACCATGAGACGCATGATTTAACTAATTAAAACTCATTTCAAATCACACATCGTTATATCAAAGCCCCGACCTACTTCATTATCACTCTCGAGGTAGTGTTCATAACCCAAATCCTCACTAACCAATCTACCATACATAGACCCTAGAAATGAGCTGAACCTCTCAAACTTGTGAGCAATCTGTACGATGTTAACCACCCCCTTAACCAAGGGAGGGCAACCCCATGGGATGCTGAGGTGAATATTCAACCAAGCTCAAACAACTAACAGTAATCATATTAGCCACACGCCTCCCCCCCTCCAGATGTAACTGAGATGTGTCGTCTTCCTCTTCCCTCACTCCCACCTCCCTATTTTTCTCTTTCAGAGTCCTACCTAATCTATCCCAGCAGCCCCCAGTAGAGCCACCTCACTGGGCACCCCCTAGTGTTACAGCCAGCAGTGTCAAAGCCAGCAATCCACCACTGAAAGGTTTGTGCATTGCAAGAAAGTGTGTGTGTGTGTGTGAGGGGGAAAAAATATTAGGCAGCAGATTATGTTAAGAATGAATCGATGGCCGGTGTCAGACATGGATTCAGCCTAGTCGAATTCAGTGAAGATCTCCATTTGAGGGGAGAATATCTTTTAGTCTAGGACTAGACTTAATCCATGTCCGTGAAACCGGCCCAAAGAGTTGAACAAGTCAATTAAACGCTTGCAAACCAAGACGGCCCTTAAGTGTTTCTCTGTCCGTAGCTCCGTCGGAATCTGAGTCGGAGGCTAGCTACGCATCTGTCCCTCGCAGGGCCTCGACAGACAGCGACGGTTTAGATAAGGTCAATGAGCGATACAGGTGAGACGCTTGGATGGTATCGGGATACAAATGTGTAGAAAGCTAGGCTAATCCATCTGGTGCAATGGCAAGAACTATTATTGGATAATCGTGTTGGATAATGTTGGCTATATCTGTAGTTGGCTATCCTATTCCTCTATTGGCCTGTTATACTAAACATAAATACTGAAACTACGTACTCAATGTATTACACGGTAGTAAGGCTGTTTTCTGTTTTCCATCTGCATTCTTTTGAACTATGTTTCAGAGTTCTTCCTGAGACGGTGTACTCTGTAGTCGCAGTGAAACAGGAAGCTCCTCGTCAACAAGCACCAAGCAGTAAACCACCTCCTTTTGGTCAGAAAGCACCTGCTCCTGTCTAGTAATGTTGTTGAGCAGCGACACGGTACAGAACACGTGAGCTAAATTACCCCCTAATCTGTCTTCCTCAGAATCAGACCCACTTTCCCATCTTAGAAGGTCTGGGAGTTCAGAGGGTGGGAGCAATCGTGGGTAAGAGACCACCACCACACCCAAAACATGCAGGTGTACAGTAACACAGTATAGACTGACATAATACGTGCGTTCCCATTGGTTGACTGTATCATGTCCATACATTACCGGTCCAATTGTTAACTGCACCCCCAAGAGTAGAGTGCCAGGCTGCCAGCCCCTCCTCACTAGGTTGGGACTGTGGCTGGCATTTTAGCACAAATTCTATTTCTGCCTCTTCTATGCTTGCAGTGTTCCCCGTGCTGCTAATGGAACTGGCACTCTCAGATCTGGGGTCTCAATGATGAGCCAGCCTCCGCCCTATTGTAAGTGTCATCGGCTTACTGTGTGTTGAAGATGCTCTGTATTGTAGTTGGATCATGCCAGCTGTCTTAAGAATTATGAGTGGGATATTCCACTCAGCTTGTTTCTATCGGTTTCAGCCAAGTCAGCAGAGGAGCCCCTCTACTTCCTACCACCAGATTCTTACCCTGTATCTAATGAAGGGTGAGTGACCCTTGTCTGCAAATGGATAGGACTGTGTATTTAGTCTTTGTTTTTCTGTATTGTTCTATATGTAACATATAATTAGTCTGCTATTGATATGCAAAGTCCAGTAGGTCATGGCAATAGTATTGTGTGCTAAAGCTCCCTCCTCTGTGTGGTGGTTTTAGGTACAGCTCAGACCTAAAAACGGTGTCGTTTGTAAAGGAGGGAAGTGTGGGTCTCAGGCTGGTGGGTGGCAACGATGTTGGTATCTTCGTCGGGGGAGTTCAGCCAAACAGCCCGGCCCATGAACAGGGCATGCGTGAAGGAGACCAAATCATGCAGGTGAAATAACGGCTCAAGCTTTAATCTCACATATCGAATACAAGTTGCTATCGCCACCCTAACTCTATAGATTCAATAAGAATATTTAATATAATGTAAGTTTAAAGATTTTCTTACTTTTATGTCTTGTTTCGTGTAGGTGAATAAGGTAGACTTTGGCCTTTTGACACGTGAGGAGGCGGCAAACTTCCTTCTCAACATTAGGAGAGGAGAGCAGGTGGATATCCGCACTCAGCACAAGATGGACCGTGAGTACCGCATGAAATGACCGCAAGCTAACATTAGTTGGACATTTGAGAATATTCTGACTACACACACTGCATTATCCTTACTCATATTCTCTGTTCTCTCTCAATGTCCTCAGTTTACAAGAAGATCATCAAATCCAACCTGGGGGACAACTTCTACATCCGGACACACTTTGACCACGAGCCTGAAGGCACGGTGGGCCTGGGCTTCACCAGGGGAGAGGTGTTTAGGGTGGTGGATACCATGCACCGCGGGAAGCTTGGCACCTGGCTGGCCATACGCATGGCCAATGACCTGCACGAGATGGACAAAGGCTCCATCCCCAACCTCACCAGGTCAGGGAAGAACGCACAAGGTGTTGGTTGCTTTGGGTGCATTCAGTGGACTGAACGTGGAAAACATTTTTGCAACGTTCTTGAACAACTTTCAGATATTTGCTGCGTTTACTGGGTGTGGCGAGTGTTGCTCAATGACATATTGATGTGTAGCCGCATATTTGGAACCTGTTAGGGTGTATTTTGAGAAGGCCCTATTTGTAACAATCACTGTTTAGTACCAGTACTACATGTCACATTCATTACCATCTTATTTCATAAACGTATGCTGTTTCATTCTGATGTGAAATGCATGAACTTTAAAATCAGAATTTGTGGACACAGCCAATATGGACATATCCTTCAATTGGTTTAGTGCTCTATGCATAGACAGATGTGGTTCTACCATCATCTGTACAGCTGAAACACAGCAATCTTGTTGGTGGTGGTGGTGTTAGCCAGGTTAATGTTGTTAAACCCACAGCCCAACTCCTCCCTGTTCTGTATCCTGGCATTCAGTCCACTGCAGTTCGCATTCATTGAACATAAAGTAAACGCTAAACGATCGTCAACGCAGGGTTTCTGTAATGGTGCGTAACTTTGGACTGAAGGGACAGTATGTCTGCATCTGCACCATGTGTGCATGCTCCTCTGGTTTCACATTCTGCTCAACTCAATTATCCATATACTACATGTGGAAACACCCAGCCTAAAACCAAACGTTATAACGCAATTGCATAATGGCAGTCGATCTTACCAGCACTTGCATTATAGGTCAATATTAATGTGGTAACCTTATGCAATATAAGTACTCTATTCCTTAACTTCCTTCCAACTCTATTCCTTCAGATGCATTAAACTGTTTTTCACCTCCCCAGAGCTGAGAACCTGGCCAGCTTGGAGCAGAGCCAGAGAGCCAGTGGAGACAAGCAGGTGTCTGGGCCCAGAGCTGAGTTCTGGAAACTACGGGGGCTCAGGGGTGGCAAGAAGAATGTCAGACGGACCCGCGATGACCTCCTGCAGCTCACCATTCAGGGCAAGTTCCCAGCCTATGAGAAGGTTCTGCTCAGAGAAGGTAGGTACTATTCCATTCGCCACCTCAACTGCCTGTGCTCACACAAAAGGCATGTTTTGTAGTTGTGTTGATGCAAATGGGAGGATTTGTTAATGTATTCATAAACATGCTCTCGCTAGCCTGTGTACAGTCATGACTGGTCAGACCAGTTATAATACTGTTGGAACTGTCTCCAGCTAATTTCAAACGCCCAATCGTCATCCTGGGTCCTCTTAACGACATCGCCATGGAGAAGCTGGTCAAAGAAATGCCTGATGAATATGAAATAGCAGGTTGGGATGTCATAAAAATACACAAAGAAATCCTTATTTTAATATTATATTGAGATGTACCTTATTCGTATGCACCTCTCCCTGCAGAGATGGTGCCTCGCGGTGGAGTGGAAAGTGCTTCTACAGTCATTAAATTAGACACTGTGAGAAGAATAGCTGAGAAGGTGAGCCACATGTTGTGTATTTAATAGAATCCATTGCATTCAAAAATGTGACACATTATTTGTCTTCCCAGCGCATGTATGTATGTATACACACACATCGTGCAGAAATGTATGTGACTGTACTATATATTCTCTCCTCGCAGGACAAGCACCCCCTGTTGGACATAACGCCCACTGCAGTAGAAAGGCTGAACTACATTCAATACCACCCCATGGTGTTGTTCCTCGACCCCCACAGCCGCAAGGATATCAAGGCCATGAGACAGAAGTACAGTCCCAACTCCTCTAAGAGCTCCAGGCGCCTCTACACCCAGGCCCTCAAGATGAGAAAGCACTGCAGCCACCTCTTCTCAGGTATAAGAAGTTAACACGCATGTCTTCTACAGTAAAGTGTGTAAATGGTTACCACTGGAGGGTTAGTGCTCACAGTATGAAGGCACTGGTTTGGAACCACTGGGGCTTTTTGACTGGGGGTTGTTGAGAGGGAATCCATAGCACTTGTTGACTACGGATCCAATATGCAGACATGTAGTGTTATGTTAATGGCCCTGCCAGACAGACATCTGTTACCAAATACTTTAGGACAGGAGTTGGTGATTGGCTGCCAGCGGTTGCCAAACCCACTGTTGCGGTTATATGTACGCTTACAATAATCACTGTGTTGCCATATCGAGAGTCTGTATGACTTGGAAGTTATTTTGAGAGATGGTTCATTCACATACAGTACGTAAAATACATGTATTAATTTGATACTCTACGTATACATAGTTATCTGTTTGTAATTGTCCACATGAATGTATTGTCCCAGCCCCTCAAGGTGTAGTAGATCTATATGAATGTGTCCACTTTCCTCTTCTCTGCCAGCACGTGTTGACCTCCAGCCCAGCTCCAATGTCTGGTATGACACTCTGAAAGAAAAGATCAGTCACCAGCAGAGTAAACCTGTCTGGGTGTCTGAGGTCGCGGTAAGAGCTCCGTTCTTGTGTTTTATTATTTACAGATTTAAATGCCATGTGACTTTTCGCAGGCTATGAAAGTGTGTATGTAGCAGAGACATGCACATTGTGAGGGTCAGGAGTGTGGAATGTGTGCCTGCTTACAATTGTCTGTGTACTGTAATGTACAGCTGGAGAGCGGCGCTGAACAAGATCTGGAGGCGTTGGACCGCACCCACTCAGACTACCTCAGTGGGGCCAGCGACCTGGAGGACACGGATGGCGAGCCCTTCACAGACGGAGAGGTGAACACCGACGAGGACCTGGACGAGGCTTTCCCCGGGCAGGAGGCAGAGGGCAGGCCTCCCCACGCCTCCAGGAGAGTCGGCAGCGCGCTGGCCCGCTCCTCTGAGCCGGCCAGCGAAATGGAGCCCGAGCCCCAGTCGGAATCCTACGCACTGAGACAACTCCCGCCGTTGATGGATGTGCCGGAGCCCAGGTCTCCCCGCCGCAGGGACCCCAGCCCGGACGATGCTGCTCCGGAGAAGGCCCACTCGTATCGGAGTTACACTGACTCTGATTTCAGCGCCGTTGAGCCAGTTTCCCCCTCCTCCCCCATGGAGGGACCTCCAGATTTCGTAGCTCCTGACCCCTCAATGCTGACTGTTGCTCTACACCCTCCAGCTGCGGAGACGCAGCCCAAGAGCCCCCCATCTGTCCCGCTGTCTGCAATAGAGGAGAAACTGCAGCAGGTATGCATTCTTAAAGCCCTCCTATTTATAGCTGTGTAAGATCTGGTGAATGGGATATTGTTTTGGATAAGTATCCAGTATCATGATTGGGCACATCTGCAAAATCTTTTAATTTTGTGTTATCATAAATGTTTCAGCATTTATTTTCTCAACATTAAAGTGATATTTTCTGGTCTCCTAGACTCGCTTAACAGAAACAAAAGCAGAACCCCAGGAAAGGAAGCCTTCCCCTCAGTTCATTGTGTGAGTATTATACTTTACTGATCATTGTCCATAACACATTGGCACATATTGCCATTTGAAACACTAATTAGACAGGTAGAAGACTCCACGCAACTTTCAATGTGTCTGTATAGTCTGTAAATCAGCGCTTGTACGTTAATTCTGCCCTCTGTTACCTGCTCGCTTACAGGCTGGCTCACCACCAGGCTCTCCAGTACAGACGCACTCAGATCCGAGGCAGCGATAGCTCTGAGGAAGAGGATGATACTGATGACATAGAATGGGGTCCAGCAACAGAACTCTAAGTTTTGGAACTTCCAAACAGTACAACATTGTTCTGGTAGTTCCATAAATGTAGCATACTCAGCTCTTGGATTGAAGATGGCGTCTACACCAAGCAGGCATAATGTATGTTTGTCCCCATGCCTTTTTTGAAGCAGTTTACAGCAGTGGTTCTCAAACTTTCCACAGCCCTGACAAATGTGTATAATATAAGATAACATAGATATACCTATACTATGTATACTGTATGTAATCAAGGATAAACATGTTTAGCAACGTATATTAAATGTAGTAACAAATCTATGCAGACTCCCTTCCCACAATTTGAGAGTATCTAATAAAATAAAAAAAAACACTGGTTTATGGGATACGCAATATAACTGTTTCCTCTTTTGGTTGTGATTTTATTTATCTGAATTCAACTCAGCCAAAGATTTGTTCAAATGAAGATGAAGTTCATTCAATCCCGTGTGAGTGATATGAGATTGTTAAACTGCCATAACCCATGACCTGAATGTAATATCCTATACTTTTAATTTGTTTTATTTAAGGTGCTTAATATATAAAGATTATTCTAGTTTTATTAGAAATGTGTTTCTTTGTGACATTTGTTTGAATCCATTTATTTTCCCACATTAAACCTGAATGATTTGAATGTTTTTTTTTCATTCTGCTGTGAAATCTGGTCAGAATATTACGACTTGATTGATAAAATCATAAATACAATGTATAGGTAAAGTACAGATACTACTTTTAATTATAAATAATGTACATGTGTAGGCTAAGAGCATAGACGCTGGCTCCTAACTGCAGTAGGTTACTGTATATATGTCGCAATCCAGTCGGAACCAATTTATAACCTGGTTCGATGGTCGGATAAGCAAATTCGTAGAGCACGCCATAAATCTATGGAGCAGGTGCTTGAGCATGTGATCAGAACTGCGTCACGTGGTTGAAAACACAGGTGTTGAATCTGAATTGACTTAACGCGAATTGGAGTAAGCCAAAGCTTTTCCATCTTTGTCTCAGGGGAGGACTTACTTTGTCCACTCTCTTTTAATATTTTAGGCCATTTATTCCATAGTTGAACAGTTTAAATATCAAAACAACAAATAGCGATACCCATGCTCTTGTCTTTCCCTGAAAAAGAACGCCCACAGCGGATGCCGCGGCTGCACTGACTGTTTGTGGTGAGGTAGTGAGCCTGCGCGCTCGATGTGTGACAACAGGACTACGGCAGACAGGCAGTCAACGTGGTTGAAGGTCGGCTTCGATGGCACAGAGTTACCGGTGGTAACTGGCAGAGTATCGAAGTGGCGAGTCGGGGGGTGGGTGGGGGGGTTGTACGTGAAACTTAAAGACGTCGGGATGGACGGCAAAGGCACGCTGAAGATGTTTACCAGAAAGAAACGGGAACTGATAAAGACGCCATCCATCTCGAAGAAGAGCCGAGCAGGAAGCCCCGGGCCACAGACGAGCGTCTCATCAGTAAGTGGCACATCATTTCTGATTTCCTCTTGTGACTCGGACTGCTCATCTCCCTGTCAGATCTGTCGGTCTGCTTACAAAGATACATAGAACTGCAGGATAATCTCTCCTATGCATGTAGAGCAGGGAGGAGAAAGTGACAGTCGTAGCTTGTAGCACAGACAATAGGAGTGGGGGAAGTTATGAGTTTGAGAATTACCATTATTATTTGTAGGCTACGGTAGTGGACTGTCGTCAACAGTTTTACGCAGCGTTCGGTGAGAAAATAACCTAACTGAAGCAGTTAAATCATGATAGTCTCAGTAAATATGATATTATAATTTGGTGTGTTTAGTCAAGTTTTCCTTTTGGCAGTTGACTGTTTTGCTGAATAGTTTCTACATGCGTTGCTGACTCATTTCTGTTTATAGGTCGTGTCATTTCAGGTTTTTATACCACAGAGCTGTTAGACCTTATCCTATAGTAGCTGTCAGTAAGAGCAGAATGGTTTTCAAATGTACCTAAAATGTGGGGGGAAGCAGTACCGGTAGTGAAACAAGCATGATGAAACGTGGTGCCAAAACGAGTTACAACCCATATTCTACAAGTCAGAGAGTTAAGAAAGAGACAAAAAGCAAGAACAAAGTGGATATTTTGCCTAACAGACCCAATGTATGGCTCAAGCAGGTATGTTTTTACTTACCTAGTCCTAATTATAGATGGTGATAGATTAACTATTCATAAATCTAACTAGAAAACTCAGTCGCGCTGATGTGCAATAGGCTTAATTTTAATAAAGTACCGTGACTTGATTTTTCTCACACACCTGTGAGATGTTGTACTGCTTTTGGCCTATGTTTCTCTCCTGGTGTGGGCAAATGCTCCTTTGCCTTGGTTGTAAAGAAAACATGCTAATTTGCTACATGTGGGAGGTGATATGCTAAAAAATATAACCATGTGCTAGTTGTGTCCACAGCCAGGCATTAATTAAAACAACTGAGTAAGCAATACATCTTTCTAAATAGACCTGTTATTATTCCAGATGTTTGTTGGCTGTTCTTTTTGCTAAAAAAAAGTACTGTTTGCCACACCCAAAAACAGCTCAGAGCCAGGAAGTTGTGCAACCCCGCACAGGATCTTGTGAAACCCTTCATTGGCATGTTTACGGACTGTACATCCAGCAGTGCTTTGGTTCACTGGTCACATTACTGACCCTGGGATGTGTGGTGCTCTGTAATTGGCTTAGGCCAAGCATCGTGTGTCAAATCCTCATGTCCGTCTCTCCTTCACTCGCTCGTTTTCTTCTTTCCCAGCTGTCCATTCTACAGGAGCAGCCCCGTAGAGATGCCTCTGACATCAGCCTCTCGTGTTCACCTTCATCCTCCTCGTCTTCCTCCACCCTCACTCCGACTTCTGCTGGGTCCCTGGACCCCTCCCTGTCCTGTCCCGGTACCCCTAGCCCCCATCAAGGCAAGCTTCCCGCCATGCAGGGCATAGGCTGCCCTTCACCTGTGGGCACCTTGAAGA
>JAODTR010000019.1:159318-200398 GCA_025399935.1 Amblyopsis rosae
CTGAACCATTCTTTGTCTGGCCCCTCCCCTGAGACCACTTTGCCTTGGGAGACCCTACCAGGAGCACAAGGCTCCAAACACAGCTCTCAGGATCATAGGGACACACAAACCTCTCCACCACGATAAGGTGATGGTTCCCGGAGAGGATAATCTAAACGTAGCAGAGGAATTGCTCTATTATACATCAGTGGGTCAGTGTGGGACAGTACACCTTATATGGGTGACCTGGAAATGGTAATAACATAAATGACCGTAAGACCCTGCAATGATAATGACCATAAGAGACCTGTCGGTCCAATTGGAGAATGTAGCCTATGACTTACATATCATTACTGTAGTAGGTGATAGTAGTTTTTATTACATGCTAGGAGGAATAATGCATTACAGTTCTAACGGTCATGGGGTGTATCGATTAACATTTTGATTATTTTACTGTAAATTATTATTATTATTATTATTATTATTAACATATATTAGAAAACCTTTTATTTTTTTAAGATTAAGATAACATTTTAGCCTACATCCCTCAAATATGGTTGCTAATCAAATGGAATATGTGACAGAGATAATTTCATTACTGGTGCAGGATGGAAAATATGTTTCTTCAAATAGCCTCCTAGCTGCAAGATGCATGAAACAGCTTTTCAAATGTTATTCATGTAAATACTGCACATGTGCCAATACACCCGTACCATATAGTTTAGCAGTTTGCTCGTCATAAATCACAACTTCCACCACCTTCTCTCACGGTCCCCCTTGTCAGGAGATTGGACCGCATTCGAAGAGAGATGTCTGCGGACTCTGTCAGTGAAAGGCCGGAGCCTGAACAATCCCTCCCCTCCACACCACCGCCATGGGACATGGAGCCTCCGCCTTCTTATGACACAGTGATGAAAAGCCAGGAACACGCCTCCCCGCAGCTATGACCCCCCACCTTGGAGGAGAACACTAATAGCCTGGTAGCCTGTCCGTGCCTACTATAGTGCCTTATAAATAGTGGGGTTTTATTTAAATATGTCATCATTTTTTCCCCCAATGTTGTTCATGGTTGTCTGTGTGTTCATATGTTTTGATGCAATATGTGTTATGGTTACACTATAGTTTGGCTCCAAAAGTTCCTCTGTTGTAAACCACTGTGCCGAAATCAAACAAGCAAAAAGATGCAAACAAAAACATCTGGTTACAAACCAAAGGTTGCTACAGACTAAAGCTGAGCAGGACAAATATGACCGGTGAGAAGGGGATAGAAATTTTGGAACACCCTTCCTGTTTTCGGTCCTGATTATTGTCTGACACTAGCGGAAGCCACCGAACTGAGTGATTCACGTCAATAGGCTGGCTGGAAGCCAAGCTGTACAAGGTTGTAAACCTCTTTTAGGATGCAGATGGTTGTAATATATTAGCTACACTGTGCATACACAACACCAGCTTTCTAGAAGCACTTTTTCCCCCTCCTAGCTTAATTAATTCCTTTATCTCTGCAATCTGTAAAAACATAACCACACAGGATTTATTGAATGCTTATTTAAAAGCCAAGTGCCTTGTTGACAGCAGAATGCTAACAGCAGAGACATTCTACCAGGTTTGTCAATGTCTAAAGAAACACCCATTGTATGCTTTATGTTTTGACATTACTATAAACTTGTTCATGACTAGCCACCAAGCTCTGTGGAACTGTGTTGCGCTTTCAAATGAGGCGGTCTGTGGGGACAACGACTAAGAAGATGAAAAGAAAAAAGGATTCATTACATTCACCTTTGTAGCCTGCACACACGGCACGGTGCTAAATGGCTGCTCCCCTGAGATGATCAGGTACTCAGAGAGGGAATGGGGACGAAGAGAGGTCAAAGAGCTGACTTGTCAGCTTTCTTTATGCCAGCAACTTGAGGCAAGGTGACTGTCTAGGTGCACATGCACACACACACACCACTGCAATTCTAGACCCCACCTTTCTGCCAGAACAGGCTGTCTGTAGGCTGTAATAGGCAACAGAGTGGAACCATAACCTTCCCACTTGGTCACAGAGCAGAGTGAATTTTCCACAAGCCATACGTTACCCACTGAAGCTGGACCAGCTATAGGATATAGCTGCTCAGTAGCCAGTGCTAGATCACCACTGTAGTCCCAGTTGCAGCGATGGTAGAAGGGAAGCCATATCGCTATGGATTAATAGTGGCAGGCCTGTGTGTGGCAGTGGTTGGACTATTCATCATGGTTCAGGAACAGCCGCACATATACGCAACGTTATGTGGACTAGGCGTCTTTATGGTGTGTATTGGCACAGCGTGGAGCCTCTGCCAATGCTATCCCAAGGTACAGGGGTTAGTAGTTTGTGTTGACAAATGGCCATTTGTGTATGCATGCTATCAGGGTTAAGAAGTAACTGATTAAAGACTAAAGACTTGGCGCGCCAATGCAGTAAATAGCTTGGGATGGCATTTCAAAGAACAATGTTTACGCATTAAGTAATATAAAACTAATGTAAAGTAATCAGATTATGTTACAAAATTTAGGTAATCCAAAATTTACGTTACTGATTCTAATTTTAGTCTGGTAAGAAATAACCTACCAAACCATGCATGCTATTTGTTAGGTCACAGTGGCTTCTCACATCCAGGAAAGGAACGCACTGGAGGACAGTGTGTCTACAAAACAACAAAGGTAACATTAAACAGATACATGCAGCCTCCCTATCCCATAAAACATTCAGGCTGCTGTGGTCTCTAAGACTCACAAGCACAGCAGTGTTCTATCGGGTGGGAGGAACATTACACTTGAATGGTAATGCTATTAAATGATGGTGAAAGTGGAGGTATATACTGTATAGAGAGGTGCAGCAGATGGCTGATAGTGAAGTAAGCTGTGAGCAGAATGATACATCTCTGGGCAGCCTGGGAAAACATTGGCACGGACAGAATGAATAAGTAACCTTCACCCTTGCCAATGAGCAGGATACTTAACCTAAATGCCTCTATAGTTGATTGTGCTTGTCAAATACCCAGAAGTCAAATCAACAGCCTGTGCAGTGAATTTCTCTGTATAAACACAAGTAAAAGTTGTAACTAATCTCCTTTTATTAAAAACTCCTCAGTCTCCTTCCTAAGGCGCTGACCAATCACACACACAGCTGCCCCACACTGCATCTGGTCTGAGCATGCTAAGGAGGAATGATCTACAATGCAATCGGTTCCACAAGACCCCAGAGACCCGAGATAAGACTTTGGGGAGGGGGGATGGGGAAGTACGGGAAGATATCTGCTTTTACAACTTTTTTGTATTACTTTGTTGCCTTGTCAAACCACCTTGTTAGGCTACTGTAATGTATTTTTATAGCAATGAGTGGTATGCTATTTTAAATAAAGCTACCGGTACTTATGTATGGCATAGTAGGTCCATAAGATGGCACCATTTAGACTACTATGAAGATGCTGGCTTGATGTGTAAATCAGGTTCCATCAAGTAATGATTAGTGGTGAGTCTTATAGGCTTACGCAGTTGGTAATAGGTCTATTTCATGACGCCAAATACACAAGTATATGGAAATTTTAGCAAGTACAGATACGGAGTAAAATTATTATATTATTATTATTATAACTGACTGTAAGAACTTTGTATTAGGCTTTGATCGTTTTATCCATAATAATGACTGAGAATAGCCATGCTGTACTATATCCTATGCTATATTAATATGTAGCCTACAGTTCAGTTCAATGTAAATTATGGTTAGAGAGTGAGATTAACCCTTTTCAACCATGAAACCTGACACTGCTAGTGCTACAGTCGCAAACAGAGGTGTGTTTAACGGAGGACAATCATTCGATACAAAGTGGTGGCGTGAGCTCCCCAGACGTCAGCAGTCTCCGCCTTGAATTGTAACGATGAATTCATACATGTTTTCTCAATTCACATAGATTTTATTATAGGTATAGGCTATTAGTCTTCTCTGCGCCATTTGGAGTGCACGGCGCGCATGCTGAGACAGACCAAAAACGTCCGCAAATTTAAGATATTCAAGTCAAAGATAGTGTCAGTCACCCTGTTAATGATACTGGGAATATTTACTTATCGGTCTGAGGAATGTTCCCTTTGATGAGTTGGGCGCTGTGTTTGAGCGCACTCGTTCCATATTTGGCTGCGAGCGCGCACGAGGGTGAGATGATGCTGGATCCAAGCAGTCAGGATGAAACACAGTCAGAACTGGGAAACGAACCTTCCGCCGAGTTCATCAGGTGCAACAAGGTAACTAACTAGTATTGCCCAGAACCGATAGCAGGTGCCGATAGCAGACTAATGAGTAAAACATTTGTGGCAACACGTGCACTTATAGCTTGCCATAGGGCTGCAACTGCAAAAAATCTAAAGCATAATAGATATCATGATATTGATTGTTTAGATTTCTGTATAATAGTATTGCCCGGAATGCCTGCCACTATAGCATTCACTGAAGTGCATCTACTGTATAACTTGGGAAGATCCTGAAATGCTTATTTCACTAATTAATATTAGGGGTGCACGATATTGAGAAAATGTGATATTGCAATATCAATATTAATATCGACATTTTTAAACATACTGTAAGTAAAAACACAAGGGTCATGGGAAAATGCATCAAAATATATTCATAACATATCAAAACGCATTTTCAACATTGACATATTGGACTGGTACCACAGTTCCAATTCCAAGCTACAGAGGCATTCTTTATGGCCATTAATGTTTCCTCTTCAATCTCTATTATGTCATCAGCTTCCTCAGCCATGCATCTTACTTCCTTTCTTACTTACTTTCTGTCTAAAAAAACACAACTAAGCCAATGGACACATCTCTCCACTAAATAAACTGAATATTGCACTTGCAACATTGTCAATATGACATTGCGCAACGTGATATTGCGATAACGATACTGAGTCGATATATTGTGATCCCCTAATTCATATTGTAATATGAATTAGGCAGCATGGCGTATCCCTGGCCAGTATGTGGTTGTACTGCGAGAGGGGACCCATGAATCCCACGTCCAACAGACAATTAGGAGGCTGCATTCCAGGGCAGCCAGAAGAGGCTACCTGGTTAAGATCCTCCAAAACTATTCTGGAGCCTTCCGTGGCTTCCTGGTCAAGATGAGCAGCGATGTTCTCCAGCTGGTAATCCCTGACATCCATCTACTGTGCATAATATGCTGTAGTACGCTGCACATATGAAGACCATGAATATCAACAATCTCAGTGTACCCCTATCAGGCAGCAAGGCTTCCCCATGTGGCACACATAGAGGAAGACTCTTCTGTATTTGCTCAGAGCATCCCCTGGAACCTCCAGAGGTTACTGCAGGCCCACACAGACAACAGCAGCACAACAAACGCCAGTCTGCTTAGTGAGTACGCCCCCCACCCCCACCCCCACCCCCACCCCGCACGCATGCACGCACGTCAAGTACTTTCATTTTCCCATATGTCACTCCATATGTTTTCTTCTAGATGACTGGGGTACAGCAGAGATATATCTCATGGATGGCAGTGTACAGTGTTCCCATAGAGAGATTGAAGGTCACATTCATATCTCGGACTTCAACAGTGTCCCCGAAGAAGATGGAGTCAGAGTTCATAGACAGGTCACTCACGCACGCACTCACACATCATCCCAAAGTTGACCAATACACTCAGTGGCTGCACTCTTCTGCTGCTGCTCATCCACATTATTGTTCCACTGTCCAGAGATGCTGTTCTGCACACCATTGTTATTTGAAGTCAGGACATTCTCCTCTAAACTAACAGGGTGTAACTGGATGTTTTTAATGCTTTTCACACCATTCTCTAGAGCCTGTTCTTGTGACAATCCCAGGAGAATCAGCAGTTTCTCAAATACTCTGATCACATACCAATTAATGGGACCAACAATTCACATAAATCACTTCACAATCAAATCACAATCTTTTCCATTCTGATGTTTTGGTCTGAACATCACCTGACCATGTCTGCATGCTTGTGAATTGAGTTTTTTGCCACACTTGGCTGATCACCTATATTTACATGAATCAGGTGTATATTGTACACTCCCACCGCACAGGCCAGTCAGTGTACCAGCCATGGCACGCACACGGCCGGCGTTGTGAGTGGATGGGACTCTGGCGTCGCTAGGGGTGCCAAGGTCAACCTGGTGCGAGTGCTGAACTGTCAGGGGAAGGGGACTGTCTCAGGCACTCTGGCAGGTACGGCTTCTTTACCAAAACACAGCACTATCGATGAGAACCACATCTGCAGACGTGATCCACCCTCAGCGGCCTGTGCTCTCTGGTAGGTCTGGAGTACATCAGGACAGCTGTGCTGTCTCGCCCGGTGGCGTCAGCGGTGGTGTTGCTGCCGTTCATCGGCGGTCTGAGCAGGTCTCTGAACGCAGCGTGCCGGGAGATGGTGGCGAATGGCGTCGTGGTCGTCGCTGCCGCGGGCAACTTCAGAGACGACGCCTGCCTCTACTCTCCAGCTTCTGAGCCAGAGGTGCGCGCGCACACACACGCACACATGTGCACTATTGACGTGACATCTGCACCACTTGCTTGTGTTCCCAATTAGAGTCAGGGCTGTGTAGAAACAGAGTTATTGAATTTGATTAAATGTATATTAGCTTATAATCGCTTACTATACCTTTAATGTATCAATGGCTATTAAAACATAATATAAAAAAAGACTATGATTCTATCATTCAAATAAATAAAATCTAAAAAAACGAATACTAGTTTTAATAACTAATAAAGTCTGCGCGTGTCCCGAGACACGCTTTGAAAACCACGTTAAATCCACACATGGACAGACGGGCCCTGGTACATACAACATGCTATGTGCTAACCAAACGTCTGCAGGTCATCACAGTGGGGGCGGTGAACTCCGCAGAGCAGCCCATGTCTCTGGGGGCAGGGGGCACCAACACAGGCCGCTGTGTGGACGTGTTGGCGCCAGGCGATGACATAGTCAGTGCCAGCAGCGACTGCAACACCTGCTTCACCTCTCGCAGCGGGACCTCCCAGGCCGCTGCCCACGCTGCGGGTATCTGCACACGCACTCATGCACTAGCTTAATATTGATCCCAAAGGGAAACTTCACTTGTAACAACAAAAGCTCAACATTAGTGCTGAGATATATGGCACACAATGCATGTACACAATAATACAATAATGTTCGTTGCCACATAGTAAACAGTAGGTTCCCAGAAAGCAAAACAAATAATGACAAATTATAGATGATTTAGATGTAGTTTTGTGGTTAGAGTAATCCAAGTGTTTTTTTGTGTTCAGGAATAGCAGCTGCGATCCTGTCCTCCAGCCCTGAGACATCACCGGTGCAGGTCCTGCAGAAGATGCTGCACTACGCTATAGCTGGCTCCATGAACCTGGTCTCTCTGCCTGAAGCACGACGCCTCTCCACCCCAAACGCCATGGTGGTCATGCCGCCTGCTACAAGAGGTTACACGCACTCACAAACACAGGAGAGCTGCATGATGTGTGTGTGTGTGTGTACGCACGCTTCTGAGCTAGTATTGTGTGTGTGTGTGTGTGTATGCACGCTTCTGAGCTAGTTTTGTGTGTGTGCGTGCATACTGTAGGCGAGGAGCTGTTGTGTCGGTCAGTATGGTCGGACAAGTCCTCCAGGGCTGTGATTCGCTGTCGTCGCGGTGAGGAGATGATGGGCTGCACCAGCTATGTGCCCGATGGTGTCCGTATGGGAGAGGCCATTATAGTGAGTTCCAATGGGCATTTCCTATTGTATTGACTCCACTCCATGTCTGGAACCGTATGTTATATATGGCAACAAACCAGTCCAGCGAGCTGCTGGAATAGAGGGTGACATCAGCTCTGTGATCGACAGCACAACGGTGGTCAGGTGGAATGTGCTGCCCACAGCGCCCCCGGTGGTGGAGGGGTGTACGCTGTGGCACGGTGTTGTGTCACAGGGGGCCTGCAGTGCCAGGTTCATAGCAGCCCTCAGCCTGGGCTGGATGCTGCATGTGCCAGCCCAAACCACCACCTGACCGGTAAGGAAGACCTCCAGACACACAATATACATGTACGTGAATGTACAGGGAATGAAAGACTTAACTATGTGAAATACAGCAGTATTATATATATTATAATATAATATAGCAGAAGAAAGCTATAGTACAAACATGACATACATATCCATGCTAGGGGGAATACTTAACGTGTATCTGTTGTGACAGTATGTAAACAGTATTGTCCATAACCTAACCTTTAAACCTCTCATTCAGTGAAAATCACGTTCATGACATTATTACCAAATGTATCCAAAACGAAACATTGGGCTATAAAGGGTTACATCTGATATTTATCAAATGAGTGTTTCTGTACTGTACTGCTTATTTCTCTGCAGGATGTAGCTCCAGATCTGCTGCTGAAGGCTCGTCTGACTCCCGCCCTCACCATGGCAACCGGAAGCGTTGCATGGTGACTGAGGGCATTTCATCCAACGCGGTGTGCTGCCACGCTCCCTCTCTGGAATGTCACCTGCTGGAACACACATCCACTGACAGTGAACAAGTGCGTATTGTCAATCCATGCAGGATATCGTTCGCATGTCAGGGGATCTCACATCATCTTGTCATATTGAACTTTACCTTAATTGTCCTTTTATGCAACCACCCTTCAGGTTGAGGTGTCTTGTCCGTCTGGCTGGACTCTGACCGACTGCAACGTGATCTCCAGGGGCTCTGCCATCCGTGGACCGGTTGTTAAGGGCAACAGTTGCTTTGTCTACAGCACCGCAGGTGTGGACGGTTTGACTGGTATTGCCACTTGCTGCCGTCTCCACCCGACATCTCCAGCCACCGATAGGCTCGTACCACGCTAACGTCAAGCCTTACTATACGGTATTGTCGCATCCGTGTTTGATGACTGCGAAGCCCTTCATAGGATCTGATTACACCTTAACCACTGCCATTCCATGAGTATAGGTGCACCTGCAATGCAAATGTGGATGCTTTCAAGCAATATTTAGCGACTTAAATGTGAAGTAAGCAATGCTGGAGAAAGACTGTTAATATTTGTATTCCTCCAAACAAAAACACTTATCCCTTCAATGTCATAGGCTGCTCCCTCAGCATCTCCTTCACCCACATTTGATGCACATTGCCAAGACTGGGACAGTGTTACGTGGTGCGGTCTGCACCGCTGTCTTTGTCTTCACATTTACTATGAGCCAGGGCTGTGTAGGAACACCAGATTGTTTTCAGTGCACACAGGCCAGGTAGCTAGTGGACTGTGAGGAGATATTAGCTGAAAGTGTTTTAGATTAGAATCGCTAACCCCACATTTAAGGTTGACTTGTGTACATGTGTGTTGTCTTGTTATCCATCTTTAAACTATGAAATGCATGCACTTTTCTCCCTTCGATAATAGTTTTGTATCTTTGCGGTTTTGCAATAAAACATTTAAAGAAATGTGTGACATGAATGATTGTAAAATACAAATATTGACAGCAAGAGAAGTTTGTCTATGCACTAGAAATGTAGCCTAGAGTAGACCATTTGAACAGAACTTAGTGTCCCATCTTAAATTATAGAAACACTGCAATCAACTGTAGCAAGATCTATAAACATGTAGAACATGAAGTATAAACATGCTAAATAACATCACTCCCAAAACAAAACACAAAAAAGCCTTTCTTTGCAAAAACGTGTGCATTCCAGTTTATTTTATATCAAATTTTCCCCATAATCAAACTCTGATGTACAAATTAAAATTGTGTTTAAACATGCATGACAGAATTCTGCAGTGGCAGAATTAACATTTTGAAGTCAATGTTTAAATTTGAATCACAGAGTAAAAACCCGTATTGATGCCAACTCCTACCCACGCACCGACCCTCCCTGCATCCCATGGATAAAAAAAGATTGACTCAGTTTTTAAAAATGGACTACAGGTACTGTGAGGGGGAACATATTCAATAGACTATGGGCTGAAATTAACTCATTGAGCTGTCATTGTGTCAATTGGCACACAAGACACTTTCAGCTCTGTCTGGGGTGCATTTGACCAGCCACTTTGAAACTGGTGGGGAGACGACAGGATTATTTGCCCTCCCATCGAACAGTACAGTAAAGACAATCTCCCATCACTGTTCCCTGCCACACATGCAGACATGCCAGAGAGCATCGGGTCTCATACAGATTTTGGGGGGGGGGGGGGGCTATGAGCTGGGTGGCATGTTTTCCCCTCCTCTGCCTGCCAACACAGGGATGCAGAGGGGGCTTTACTGACAAACAACCTTATATTGACTGCAGATAAAAAGCATTTTACATGATTGCAAAATAGATCATCCACTGTAAACACTGAACTGTTAAAGCTGAGAGATGAATATGCTCACATAGTTTAGATTATCTCACGTCCAGACCCAGAGCGTAGGTTAAGAGCTCTTCCAATGCGTTAAGAAATGTCCTCACACATTTGTCTTTGGAACCTTTGAGTGTCTGTGTGGCTTCCCTTAAACTAGGTTAGCATAATCCAGCATTCTACAATGTGTCTCCGCTCTGATAAGTCTGATAAGTGAAGAGAAGCAGCATTTTACCATCGCCTTACACCACATCCTAACCATGTATACCCTGTTTCATCAGGGGGAAGGGGGGAGAACAGATCCCCAATAAACACAGAATCTAGGTTAACTACTTAAAGTCACATTCCCTCAGTCCTTGGCGCGCGCACACACACACACACACACACACACACACAGAAACCAACCCACTGTTTCAAGTGTAATGGGGCCCTGTTCCAATAATGAGGATGTCAATGATTATTAGAGCAGCTGATTTGAAGTGTTGCGGACTTAATGGAGGTTCTATATTTATTTCCCTCTCCCGCTGAGACAGAGGTGACTATGGAGAAATTGGGAGGAGGGTGTAAGGGGTCGGGAGGTTAAGGCACTTCAAGACTCCCGACGGTTGAGTTATAGTAGTGGAACTTGGGCTACAGTTGGGTTTGGCTACTCTGTGTGCAATTCCAAAGGCAGGCAAAAACAAAGGCAACGCAAAAATAAACTCCATTGGCAAATGAAACCTGATAAAGCAGAGAACACACACAGTGAATCGACGCAGAGCTTTGTTCTATCGTGTGCATCCTTGTACGTGACGTACATCTACATAAAGTGTAGCCTAAGGCTTTAGTCTGTGTGTGTGCGTGCGTGTGTGTGCATCTACATAACGTTGGCACCCAAAAATAAAACTGGCTCCTGAGCTCCCCCCCCCCCCGTCCCCGGTTGGCGCTGACGGCCTACAACTACCACGAGCCGCTGTGCCCTCAGAGCTTCTGTTGCGTTGGGAGCCCACCCGCCTCAATTCATCCTGATGAGAAGCAGCAGATGAAAGGAACACATAGAAGAGACTAAAATCCTGCAGGTGAGCAGCTCGGCTGCTGATTGGCTGAGGTTCCCCCTCCCCTCCCCTCCCCAGTTGCCTGACTGCCGTGGCCAAAAAAACCAAAGCAACCCAAACTGCTAGCAAGCTCAGGCACTCTGGGCTCATACGTGTCTATGCATACCAAGTATGCATAGACACTCTTTTAAAGCAACAGAGGAAGTGAGACGTCAGCCCTTCTCTGCTCTACAGGCACTGTCCAGTGCCGCTGCACATCACAATAGACTGAGTCGGACTATAAAGTGCATACTTAAAAACCCCCAGCAATGCGCGTGTGTGCGTAGGTGTTCCATGGTGTGCACACACACATGTACGCTCGAATGGGAGTACCTGTAGAGCGGGCAAGGCCACCACTTCATTGTACACAGTGCGTTGGGGTTGAGCACAGGAGACTTTAAAATATTATCTTACATTCAAAATTACACCTATGGAACAAAATCTTTACAATATGAATATGTCTATGTAGATACAATGGCAAATATGAGCCCAAAAAAAAAATAGAATTGTTAAAACACAACACAACCCGTTGGCTGCCTTTCATCATTCGAGTGAATGAATGAATAAAAGGATCAACTGAAGTCATCCATTTTCATGGAAGGTTTTTTCACTTCCCCCCCCCAAAAAAAAAATCTACGCTCCTGCCATTAATGTTAATCCAGCTCCATCATCGCCTTGGGTGAGCTGGCAGGAAGTGATTCATGATTTATTCATGGCTCCTTCATTGCCACGGCGACCAGGAGGAAACGCGTTCCGATTGGTTGTTGTGGAATCCTAAAAGTCCCGACCAATCAGAGGTGGAGTGCAGTCTTCTCTTTTGGCTGCTCGGGTGCTGTATCGCCTCTACACTGGAGGGATTCTGCTGGTTGGAGGAGTTATGGGTCTACGTCTTCTAAATCGCTCTTCGAATCACCGAGCATCATGGGAGACTCCGAACCCTGGAGGAGAGATGGCATCAGTAATGTAGTTCTGAGCAGAGCACTGTAATTAGGACCCACGGCGCACAGAACTCCTCTGAGTCAGTTAGCCGCTCTCCGCCTGTATGCTCCTCATTGAGTCTGTCAATCAAACCGCTGTGTGGGCGCCGTGGCAGAACATCTATATTGAATAGAGCGGCTTCCCATCTCTGGCTAGTACAGTCATAAGCACTAATCAACTGGGATTTCCTTGTTTGCAGGCAGAATTCTTGTTTATTTGGGGCAATATGTCCATATTAATAATAACAACAACAACAACAACAACAACAAGAATTATTAGAAAAATGTCCTGTCGTGAACACAAACTACATACACACATTAATAAAAGGTATCATTATTGCTATTATTCAGTGATAGATCATAATGAAAGGACCTGGAGAAGAACTAACAGAGGTGAGCTACCTGTCTCAGACTGCGGTCAGCATTTTCATTGGCTGGGCTGCCATCAGAGCCATTACTACTAGCAGACTGATCTTTCTCATTCAACAGGGCTGTGGCATAGGCCAGCGTATCCTGCAGAAAACACAAACA
Organism: Amblyopsis rosae; assembly: GCA_025399935.1. Classification (NCBI taxonomy): domain Eukaryota; kingdom Metazoa; phylum Chordata; class Actinopteri; order Percopsiformes; family Amblyopsidae; genus Amblyopsis; species Amblyopsis rosae. Next base: position 172,238 of record JAODTR010000019.1, read on the forward strand.
TTCAAAGGTGACTTAGCATCAGGGTGAAGAGGAGAAAAAGAGTCAGGTATCAACCACAGACGGTGGCATTTATTTTCTGCATGTGTGTCACACACACACACACCTGTGCCGAGATTGTACGCTGGAAGGTCTTATTTGTGGATGTTTCATTGGAGACGTTGCTCTGTGGAGTCCAGTAATGCTCCGACATCTGAGAGGAAATACAACACCAGAAAACAATCACTACACAGGCTAGTCTGAGAGCAGTGTGAAACACAAGGGACCACAATCCACCCGTGTGATGCTTGAGCTGATGGGCTCTTGCCTTTTTCTGCAGCCACTGCACCGCCCAGCTCCAGTGACCAGAGAGGTCCTTGAAGTAGTCCTTAGCTGGAGCGCACCTGGTGGACAAAAATAGATGGAATGTTTCATCTTCCCCACAAGGTTACAGTTAAGAGGCGGGCTGTGCCCCGGGGGAACATCTACAAGCAATGCGTGTGCTCCTATGCAACCTTGACCTCTGCAACACAGACTGGGAACTCACTTCTGAGCAAGTGTGACCAGGAACTTTACACACTGGTAGCAGCGACTGCTGTCCACATTGTTACTCTGGTGCATCAGCGCTGTAGAGAGAAACAGAGAGCCTTCAGTCACGCCTATTCGGGGGGGGGACTACAGATCATGGTGCAAACGTAACACTGTGTGTGAAACCAGACCCCACCTAACAAGCCTTTCTCCGACTCAAATGCATATTTCAGTCTCTGGGTCTGTAGAGGGTCTTCCACAACCTGCAAGGTAAACATGCATCAGCCGATACTTGCTACAACTGAGCCATTGCCTGTTCTGCCGACACGCGTGCGGAAGTGTCACTCACCAGCAGCTCCTGCAGCAACTGGAAGACATTCTTTAGCTCATGGGGTGGAGCCGTTTCCAGTTGGGTCTGAGAGACACAAAGACACGCGGCTTCATGACGTTACTGTGGCTACAGCGCAGTGGAACCGCATGCTCAGTGATGGCCGATGCCCATGCAGGCCTATGGGGCCTATGTTACCTTCAGCAGCTGCAGGACTCCCAGAGAGAAGGGCTCGTTACAGTAAGAGCAGTAGGTCACCATCTCTATCAGCAGGGACAGCGGGCCTGACAGCTCACGCATGGCAAACATCACCTGGCAGGCGCACAACATGAGGACGAATACCATTTAGTTTGGGTATTTTGTATTCCTTATTTTGTTGCTTTTAGGAAATTTTTTAGAATCCTTAATGTGGTAGACCAACGTGTGTACTCTACTGGTGTTATAGATGTCATTTATGAGGGGCTCTTGGTAATTTCCACCCTGCGGGTCAGTGGGAACAAGGGTGAGCTGTATGGCTGAGGTGCACGGGATTTGGAATCCCAAGGGTTTGGAACCCTAGTGCGTGGGAGTGGGACTCCCTAAGGGTCTGGGACCCTAGAGCAGTACATACAGAATCCCCACATATAGGATAGTCATATATGCATAGTGCATTACTCAGCATATTGGATCCGCTTATGAAGTCTTTGTTTTGCTCCTTTCTTTAACTTTATTTATTTAATTTTAGCATTTCTGATCTCTCTCAAAAATGTTTTTTTTTTTTTTTTTCTCGTGTATTTCATTTCTGCATTTTCTTATGGGAAGCATAATTGTACATGTATTCCCTCTATGTAAAGCAATTTGAGCTGCATTTCCTGTATGAATAGTGCTATACAAATAAAGTTTATTATTATATTATTATTATTTAGATCCATAGAGTGCGATAGTGTAGGTGTGCGTGCTGGGGAAGGAAAGGGTTACCTCTAGCAGGTAGGGCTGTCCCTCTGGGGTGAAGAGTGAAGCCAGGACATCCGCGTGGAGGGGGAGCAGGGAAGCCGAGGGCGGGACGCTGCTCACGTTCAGCTTAGACCCTTCCGGAGCTAGGGAGCGGCTGGCGTCAGTGCTACGCCGTGATTGGTTAATTGACAGAAAGCTCTGCGTGTGCGTGTGTCTTACCCTGTGTGCACTGGCCACTGAGGTCAGAGTGCAGGGTGATGAGAGCCAGTGTGCTGTGCAGGTGAAGGAACTCCCGGGCCTGGGTTGGGCTCCACCTGCGGTTCTGTTGGGACCAAAACATAACATTTTGCAGTTGATTGGCTGATCCATCATGTATAGCTATAAACACAATTCAGATTGAAAAGACGCTCATATAGCTATAAACATGACCTTTATTAGAAAGTTCAGTTGCTACTTTGACATTCAATATGATGCCAAGGCTTTTATTCTGATTCTCACAGCAAAATAAAACTGCAACTCACAAGATCAAGATGTCTCATGAGGCTACCATAAGGGTGCTCTCTAGAAGCAGGCATGGCAGACTTTTAGTTTGCATTACTCTCCTCTCCATTAACAGTAAGGGCACAAGATAATTCAGTGCATAGACTGCTAGTAGTCTGAGATATTACACCCCAACGCCACCTCTAAATAAGCATCGAAAATTATATTGCCCTAGATAATAATAATAATTCCTGAAAACAAGTGTTGTTCAGTATTACTTTGGTACAAAATACCTTGTAAAATTTTACTAAAACGTTCAAGTTTCACACCTATGACTAAGACTTACCGATTACCACGGGCAAGTTGTGTGTGTATGTATTTGCACGTTATATACCCTATTACAACTGTGTGATACAGCTGTAGGAGAGTTGCAAGCACTGTCCGCGGGTGTAAACATTTGGCACGACACGCCCCAACGCTTTCCCCCATTGTACAGGATCGTTTTTCACTTTTATACAAATATGAACACAAACTATTTGGTGACACAACAAATACAAATAGTGGGCTCTCTGCACATCCCTCCTACCTGGTTGTTTTGTCTGTTGGGCCCCAGCAGGAATATCAGCATCCGTCGATACACCGAGTGCTTTAACAACAACTGGCAAGGCCCATAACCCTGCAGGAGAGTCAGAACAATTAGAATGAATTTCATTCATTAATGCATACATACACTGTATATTCTATATTACACAGTATATATGGAGAGTTAGATAGCAAATGATTATGTGTACCCTCTGGGTGAAGTTAGAGAAGAGGTTGAAGTACTGAGCACAGTTCTTGACATTCTCCGGCACGTCTTTGTCCAGCAGGGAGAGAAGTGCGTCGGTCAGGCCGTCAAGTCCAGGGTCTTCAAAGTGAAGGGCGCTCTCCAGAGTCTTCTCTAGGATGGACGCTACCACAACCCTCACCTCCCTGACCCCACACTCCAGCAGACACACTCTGTGGGAGGGGGAACAGTAGCATATTGACACGATGGCTAGCCTATCTGGAACTTGACTATAGTTATTTTGAACGTATACTATTTACCTGTACACTAATTTAATGGACAGCTTAAGAACACTTCCGTTACAGATCAATAACGTTCCAGTATTGTGTCGTTTTGAATAATCAGTTTTTATTCTGACAGACAACAAGGTTCCTGACCTGCTGAAGTGCCCTGGAGCAAAACATTAAGGGTCCCATCTTACACCCGGCGCAAACTGCCAAGGTAAAAGCAAGCCTGGCTTTTCTAATTAGTTTATTGTATGTTACACCCAATACACACCAATGAGTTAGTGCAAGTAAAACGCTTTTGCACCATGGACCTGGCACTGCAACCATTCTTTTCAACGTTACTGGCAAAAGTGGATTTGGACACGCCCTAAATGCACTTAAGATAGTTACAATTGGACCCACGTCTCCACCAATTGGAGGGTTAAAGGTCTGTACAGTAACTGACTCAAGCAATAACAGTATTTAGCTGTAAACATTATGCGAATAGGCCTTCTCCTCACACGCAGTCTGCTGATGCTCAAGGCTAGCATTAGTAGCCTTGCTATTTGATTGCGTGTGGGAGAGATTAATTGCTCTTTCCTAGCATTGCCAGTTTGTTGTTCTGGTATACTTGGCCTTGACAAATACATCAGGGTCTGGACCATGTCTGTGTTCTCCCCTGGAAGGTTTGTGTGGTTTGTGTAGGGGTGGCGTGCTGTGCTGCTCAAACATCTGATGTTCAACAACCAATCGTATCAGAGACGCAGGATCACCCCATGCCTCAACATACACGCACTTACTTTCTTTCTCTCTCCTTTACAAGCGTGCACACACACGCACAGAACACATGTTCAGCTAACAAAGCAGAGTGAGGTGTTGTCACACAAGTGTTTCCCCCACTATTTGATGTGTTCAAAGCACCTAGAGTTCTAAATCTAATCTGTTAGAAACAGTATGTTAAAGAATGTTAAATACTTCACATTTGTTAACATAAAAGTTAGATTAACTACAAGTTTCCTAAAATAACATCAGCAATCTGTTAAGAGTCAAAAGAGATATTTTGTCCCATGTTCTTACACATTTTAGTTAAAGGCAGGGTTAGTCATTCTCGAGAAGACTTGCTAACTTCGAGGTGCAATCAAAACAAACTCTCAGCAGTTCCGCCCCACACATTGAAATGCATTGCAAGACCAACAGCATTGTTGTTGTGAGAGGTGTTCGCCACTTTGTATGTTTCTATTTACGAAGCCAGGGCTGGGTAGATGTACCGGATGTCTTTTCAGCAGAGAACTGCAAACTAGCTGAATGTGAGGAGATATTTGGTGAATTTAATTATCTTACAATTAGCTTACAATAGCTGACTATACCTTAAAATACAGCAGTTGTTCTGGAACTAGGTCCCCCTCACGAGAGCCCAAAGATGTTTAATGCTTTGAAGTAATATACGCAGACATATTTAAATCTACAATTATGATTCTACTTTAATCCAGTTTTATTAAATTACGTCTCCTTGGGTTATAAGGTTTGAGAAGCACCGTGAAATAGTCCTGCCGACAGAGTCAAAGCACTGACCTGGTCATCTCTCTTCCCTCAGGTCCAACCAGGTACTGTACCATCCACTTACACGCCTCACTGCTCTTAGACAGCAGAACCTCCACAGTGGTCATCCACTCATCTGTGTCCACCCTGAGAGACAGCACAGTAGTGAGAGGGGATGGTTAGCATATGGATTAGTGTTTAGAGAGGGAGCAATGCCTAGGTGCTTAGTCACTTGGTTGGTGGGGAGGTGTTTCACCTCCAATTTGGCCATAGATTATTGTGTGCATGCATGTGTCTCTTGTTCATGTGTGTGCGTGGTTCACATACCATAATGTGTGCGTGGTTCACATACCGTAGCTTTTTCTTGGTGTGTAGGTAGGTGTGAAAGAGGAAGTGGACAGCCAGCTGAAGACTTTCTCTGGCCATGGCCTGGTAGTCTGGATGCTTCAGTTTGGTCTGCAACACACATGCAAGCAATCTAGTTTTTGCCCTGTATGAGCGTACACAGCCAATTCTGGGTAGAAATACGCACCGCGTTGACGGACGCCAGGGAGAGTGTGAAGTTGAAGTAATCACTATTGTAGACATCTCTATTCCTCATGAACTTCAGATTTTCATCTCGCACCATCTACACAAGAACAGTTGCTCTACAACAAGCTCATGGCTGAAAGCAGGGCTTCTCAAATTGCATTGGAAATGTTTGTGTATTTTTCTCCTTTCTAAATTTAAAGTATGAATTCCTCAAGCCCATGCCTCACCGACCCGACATAACTACAACAACAAGACCACCACCCACATATAAGCGCTGGAAGGTTCAACATAAAGGTTTCGTGCTGCCTGTTTACCTGGTAGATGCTGGCGGGCATCTTCTCTACAAACAGGCCCTTCTTCTCTCCCTTGCGTACCAGGCGGGTGAGGAGGGTGAGGCGGTCATTGTTGGCCCTCGGCGGCCGAGGAGAAGACTGCGGGGAGACATCTGGAGAAGACGGGGCTGACCTGGGGAGAAACAGTAAGGTGAGGTGATGCTAGCTGCTACACGATGAAATAGGATTAGGAACATAATGAGAGCATTTTCAGGAGGGTTATGGCTAGCAGCGGGTCACCTGGTTAGCAATGGCACGGCTAAATCTACGCCAGTATTAGTAATTGGTAATCGGTCATTAGTAACGTCTGAGCACCGTTGATGGGAAATGGAAAGAATAGCCACACGAGCCTTATTCCACGTTGATGTTTTTAGCACCATGTGCTGCATATGTCCCAAGTGGAATAGTGTGTGCATTTGCCACCATCTATGGATGTGCTGTGCTTTAAATATCACGCATGAGCACATCTGCATTATGTGTTGGTTGTTAGGCGTGCGTCGACTCACAGTGTGAGGTCCTCTGCTTCCTGCCTCATCACACTGACTCGGCTTTTCTTGGGCAGGACAGGAGAGTTCTGGTCGCTGATCCTCTGGTAGAACAGCATGTAGGCGTTCCAGTACCGTCGCCGCACGTCAGGGTACGGATTAGCTGCTCGCGCGCACACACACACACACACACACACAAATGTAAGTAAGTATGCACCACGGCTGACTTTAAAGGGATAGCTATTTAGTCCCTTATTGTGAGCAGGTAGTAAAGGAGACAGCTTACACTGGTCGTAGACTTTGGGGCGGTACTCTCCTCCGAAACACTCGTACTCCAGAGTCTCGTCATTCATGTCGAACTCCTCCACAACGTTGTCGTTGAACTTGTACCAACGTCCACGAGCACCACCCCTGAAATAGTGATGAGGAGCAAGGGAAGGGATAAATACAACATAAAATAGAAAAAAAAAAAAAACAACAAAAATGCATTTAATCGAAATAAAAAAGAATATTGTGTGGCCTTAATCGTAATTGAAACACAAATACTATAATGTCCTTAGTGGGAGGCGTAGAGAAGAGTGCAAAGCTAGATGTGCTGTTGGGTAGGTGTGTGTGGGGAGAGGGGGGGTAGAGAGCAGTGAAGGAGCAGGAGGAACACACGTTGGAAGCAGCTAGTACTCGTGGAGTATTTTTTATTTCTGTACTGCTGGCTTCCACCAAAAGGTGAATTCCGACATAGATCAAAGATGGTCCCTTGTTTTGGTCCACTTCCTGTAAAGTGTTCCACATTGTCCCTTGAAGACATGGAGCAGAAGGACAGGGGAGAAGCTCTAGTTTCTGTGACATTCCACTTTTCCCAATGAGCATTTCTGTCTTCCAGAGCCAGACATCTGGAGATGCTTAGAGACTGTAGCAGGAGACCATGCCAAACCCAATGCTTCTTGCATTAGCCCCGAGGAGATCCCCTGGACCGACTGGAAAACTACTCAGCAGTTGTTTGTTACATCAAAAGGAGAGCGCTTGCAGTGTAACGCTCGCTGCTTAAAAGAAGATGAAAAGGTGCCACTGAGAGAATACTGCCCTTTAAATATCAGCATGGAGAGATTCTCTTGACAGGAAATCCACTAAAAACACCATACTGCAACTACCCAGGATATCCTGCGTACGATAGGAGTGATATTTCCTAACTTTACACACAGTGGAACAAGGGGGTGCATGTACCGCCGTAAGCAGTGTTTGCCTGTGTTTGTACCTTCTGTCCTTTATGAAGGAGTAATAGTGTCCGGCGTGGGCCTGGCCGCTGTGCACTACAACTCCCACCAGTTCGTAGTTCTCAGAGATGGTCACCTTCTTCCTGGGGGAGCCTCCCCCGGCCCCATCTCCCCGGCCCTCCCCTCCTTCCCCGCTGCAGTCCTGACGAGCCATGCCAGAGACAGTGTAGGGCTCCATGTTCAACACCCAGGGGAACTGCATGGTGGGAGAGAGAGAGAGGACGAGCGACAACAGCTGTGGTTAAATGGATTTGGAATATGTTCCAAATAACAGGGTTCTCTCTCTAAATGGTAAATTCTCTGATATTTTCCCTGACTTCCGCAGTCTAATAATCACAAACAAAAAAAAGAACATAAAAACAAGCCACCAGAATGATGTTCTGTATAAAAGTGACAGCCAGCATGGCAACGATAAACAAACTGAAAATTAATGTGTCGGGGAAGGGGGGGGGGGGGAAGATACAATATCCAATAGTTTAAACATTTGCTGAGACATCACAAAATGTAATACCACGTCCAGTAACATTTTAATAAACGACTTAATGCTAAATAAATTCCTGATATTCCAAGATTTTATATTAAAAAAATAAAATAAATATTACATTCCCTGACTTTCCATGTCTGGAATAGACTTTTTTTTTTAATGCCATGAAATTCCAGAAGTTTAATGACCCTGAAACATTAATATTGTAATTCTTATTCAATTGGTATGTTGTATTGTGCCATAGCATGCACAAAACCCTTCATTTCTGCCCCAGCTCATCTGCAAGTGGTTGTTAGGGGAACGGTGCAGAACTATGTGAAGCTAGGAAGAGGAGGAGTAGTGAGGACTGCATCACCTCTCGCTCTACTGTGGAATGTGGTAGGCACTTTCAACCAAAACAATGTTCACATAATATACTCATGAGTTTGTATTGTACGTAGATATTAGTGTCATGGAAAGGGAGGCGGTGTACCCTAATCTGCTCGTCATATTTGATGGAGCGTCCACTTTCCCAGTCAAAGCCGAAGCGCATCAGGTGGATGCAGAGAACGCTGGGCAGAGACTTTATACAGGTCCTCTTCACAGTAGTCCTCTGTAGACACACACCTCAGTTAGCATATGTCCAAGCAGTCTTGTGCCTTACTTATATTTTGACTCACAGACCAAAAACATGCATCACGCAAAAATGCATGCAAAAAGTAGAAAATGTATTAAACGTTTTTTTCTTAAATCGGAAAATAAAATTCCAAAGTACATATTTGCTATTAACATTGACTGACCTTCTCCTTGCACTTCTCGCAGTAGTAAGCGTTACTGCCCTCTAACACCTCCCCCCTGACAAATTGATCCAAAGAGATCTCAAGGCTCTGGCACGAGGTCACACCCAGGTTCAAAGCCATGAATGTTTCTTCACGCTCATACCTGTGAAACAAAGGCCCATAGGTTAAATCACAGCAATGTTAGGACTAATTTTAAGACACTGAACACGAATACTGCCTGGGAAGAACAGCAGCTTGTGGCTCACCTGTGAGGACAGTCCTTACAAATCTTCTGGTCAGAGAAGATCCCCTGGAAAGTGTTTTTGAAGATCTGCTCTCTGCCAATTTTCTAGGTGAACAAGAATTAAATAAATACGGAATCTAGCACAAAATAAAACAAACATATTACAACAAGCCATTAAGTTAAATAATATTTATTTAAACAAAAAATAATCACAATATATCAATGAAATCTATTTTTGCTGGAGCTGCCATTGTTTCCTGTAAAATCATTTTGGTTTGGTTTGGTTTGACCCAACAAACATTACGTGAAGAAGCGTTTCTTAGGTGTTATACTGCCACCTAGTGGGGCACATGCAGCTGTGCTAACACCAATCTCAGCCACTTCGCTTATTTACACTACTTCACATAAGCGACACTTGTGCTGCCCATCTGATACATATACCCCTGTAAGCATGTCAGCACTATCAGGATGTGTGCTAGTTGATCTTTATGTGTGTGTGTTTGTTCCTGCGCATTACCTTTAGGTGTTCGTCCAGCTGATCCACCAGGCTGGTGAAAAACTCATATGCGTCTTGCTGTTCTCTCACGTACAACTCCTTGTTCCACATCTTGAAGATCTGCAACAAAGCAACCCGTGTCGTGTTAGCCTCAATAAAATGTTTGTGGCTGCTATAATCAACCTGCGCCGTTACCTTCCAGAAGTTCTCAGGCACATAGTACTGCAGCTTGCTCTCCATTAGATGGCCAAACAGAGACTGGACCTGACAGAAGACACTCTCGTCTGGCTGCTCTGCGTCGTCTTCTATAGACAGAAATGCCTACAGACAGAACATGCATGGAGGTGATTTGTAGTACGGAAACTTCATCTCAAATCTGGCGCCCTCTGGTGAACACATTCCATTATACATTTGCTCTACCATACTGAATCTGAAGGAGACCCTTCACTGCGGTTTTGCAATGATTTCTGTGGCACCGCTGAACTCATCTGTGGTGCAATGCAATAGGCCCTAAGTGATACACAACAGGGCAGCATAATCCAATCATTATATGTACCTCGGGAAGGCCAGGCTGCATGTACAGCTGCTGGAAGACGGCATTCATGTAACACGTGGCGCCGCCATTCTTCAACCCGACGAACCCTGAGACCGAGCGGCTGTCCACTGGGGGGAGGTACTGCAGGGAAGGACAAGGAGCGGGCCCAATTAGTCCCATTCACAAGCATGCGTGGCGCTGTGTGAGGCAGCAGTGGTGGGCGTCCTCTCACGTCAAACTCCTTGCTGAGGGAAGGGTCAGACTGGTGGTGCATGGAGAGCAGCTCTCGTGTGATGAGCCGCAGGTTACACAGGGAGCTGTCGGCCAACATCACCAGCACCTCGTAGGCTGCTAGCCTGCTACTGGCCGTGCTGCACCTTGCCAACACACACACACACGCATGCACGCGCACGCACGCACGCACGCACACACACACACACACACACACGCAACGCACGCACAGACACGCACCACATGCCGCGCGCGCACACACACACACACCATGCGCACACACACCACATGCACGCACGCACACACCACACGCACCACCCACAAACATGCACACACACACACACACACACGAGAACACTTTCTTAGCATGGCCACCAATGAACACTAAAGCTTAAACATAAAATACAACAACAGTCCTTGTGGAAGCACGAAGTCAACAGATGATTGTAACACGTGGACATACTTGGGGTGGAAGTCGTGGCTGGGGGTCGGGGAGGCCGTGGGGTTGGAGCTGTTGATGATGATGCGCGAGGCTCGAAACAAGAAGTCGTCCAGCAGCTGCTGGATCAGGGAGGGCCCTGGAGACAGAACGTCACATAGCGTCAGCCTCGCCATCTTGAAGTTGAATTAAGCTCAAACTGAATCAAGTCTTATAACAGACGCAGCTTGAATTAATATACTTGCATCGTACAGTATGTAAAGACAGTTCCAAAGAAAATGTAAGTACAAATGCCTGTGCATAAAAAAAAGTTTTAAAGGGTTCTTAAAAGCTTTCGGTGTACATGCTGAGGGGCTATGTAGTGAGGGGCTTTATCTAGTGTGGTGGGAATCAATCAGAAGCGTGTATTCATATGTCTCTAGTGTGTTGTGTGAATTGTAAAGTGGCCAGGGGGAGGGACATCTTGCAAGGTCTACAATAACAAATTATTATTAGTAGATCATCAGGTAAAGAAATATCCTGTGTGTGAGCTTCTGGCCTGTTCCAAGAAAGATGAGTGTTGCTGCTGCTCTGCCTGAGGTCAAGCATGCATATTAGCCTGTACCCACATTAATCACAACCACTTCCACTTATTTAAACAAAGCTGGTGAAGCTGGCCACACACATTTTTAGCCCGATTCTGGGTTCGATTTGCCCCTCCTGACAAACAGGAAGTGAGGCTGGTCGGAACCGATCATCTGCCCAAATGATCCTGTGGTACGAGGCGTTTACAGACCGAATGTTGCCAACTGCTCGGAGGCTCCCAAAATTCAACTTGAAATCCTGTAGTGTGAAGGGCACAGCGATTGCAACACCAGCATTATCTCGCAATATCCAATGAGACGTGAGCTGACTGGGAGTCACAACAACGTCGCTGTAGATACTAGCAATCACGTATTCTCCAGTCATGATTTTTCTGCTTTCTCAGCCATGAGTTGACTTCATCCAGAGTTTTGTTTCTCTGTGCATGATATGTAGCACACTTAAGTGCTACTACGGCAACGGTGATCTGTGTATTGATGATTGATAGTCCACCTCCATGTTTGTTTTGCTCAGTGTTTGTCCCTGGAATCGCCACTCTGAAATCGCTTGGGATAATCGCCAAGCGTGTGATCCTGCAACTTAGAATCGTCTAGTGTGTGGTTATGCAGGATTAAAAATAAAATAGTAAATCGTTCAAATCTGTCGTTATGTCTTTACATTTGAAAAATCACTTACAGTTTGAAAAAAATCCTGTAGTGTGGGACCATCTTAAAACATAACCATCTGCCTGCAATTCATAGGGTCTGGAAACCCTGCTAGTAGGGCTGTGTGAGCGTTGAGGGTCTAATAAATTAGCATGCGTGTGTGTGCGCATCTCAGGGAACGCACCGAGCTGCTCTTTCTCCTTGCCGCAGAGGGACAGCAGGGTCTTGATGAGGCGCAGGTGGCCCGCCTGCAGGATGTTGTCTGCCTCGCTGGTTTCCATCTCAGAGCTCCAGCTGGGCTCAAAGTTGTCCAGCCAGGAGATCTCGTCCTCCAGCATGATGGCCGCGCTGACTTTTAACACCTCCATCTCGGACGCTGGGCGAACAGAGATCCGAGGGAGGAGTAAGGAAGGAAAGATGAAGGTACTGTATACTGCATTGAACTCATGTGGGGAACATACAATGACTAGGACTTCTTGGTGTTCTCTCTAGGTTTCATTTGTCCAGTAGATCCCCGCACCACACGCAGGTCATTAATAAGAGACAGTGGTGGACAGACTTACTGGTGAGGTCATCCAGAAGTTGGCATCTCAGGTCAAAGTACTCTGTGCACTGGGACAGCAATCTGAGGACAGAGCAGCCCATCAATGCCAGGCCTTGGAAACAAATGTACTCGTCTGCCTGTGTGTGTGTGAGGTCTTTGTACCGCTGGTTGACACCTCTCATGACAGATGTAGGGCTCCACAGAGGAAGCTGAGCGGTGAGGATGACAGAGAGGAGGAACAAGTTGGGCTTCTGGAGCTCCGGGAAGCCCGACGTGTCAGACTGGCTCAGGGTGTACAGCTGATCACACGCCACGCGACGGATCTGAGAAAGACAGGGTGATACTTTTATGTTGTCGCCCCGCCTGGACATACGGGCCGGTGCCTCGTCTAGAAACACTGTCACACACTGGCTTCATAGATTTCTGGCTTATTTGAAAAACGTTTCTGCCTCGACATTTACGTTTTACAGTATGTTGCTTTTATGTAAATATGTATCTTGCATTTATGTAAATAAAGTTAATAAAATAAATACAATTAGTGGTATACACAAGCAAAAATACATGGGACTTAAAATGTATTCACGTTAGTTAACACAAAGCTCTTTCCATGTTTCCCTTCACAGTGTAAAGCTGTGCTTACCTCCCCACTGGGAGAGCCCAGCAGAATGTCGATGATGAAGTCGTTGACGGAGGGAAGGCTATAAAAAGAGGCTGGAAAGAGAAGCAGACTGTCAGCATTCTGCGCGACTGTGGCGTGGGCATTAAGTGCTCCCAGCGAAGCTGTTTAACATCCCATTAACTACAGAAAAGAAATCAGATTTGGTTACAGCTTCCTGGTATATTGTGTGAATTGTGTCGACGCAGCAGTACATGTGTATTGTAGTTGTCGACTTGTTCACAATATGACTCCAGGCGAGCAACCCGAGCGCAGTGTGAAAGGCATGTGCTCGTGTCTGGCGTTGCGCGGCTTACACAGCTGCTGACAGCGGAGCTGCAGGCAGGTGACGAGCAGCGACAGAGCCTCGCGGGCTATTATGGCGTCTTTGATGGAGACACACTGCTGTCTGACACATATCCCAGCATGCAACGCTGTTGGCGTGGCCTCGCCCTCGCTGCTGGAGCTGCAATTACTTCCTGGAATTGAATGAACACGCACATGCAGGAAGGGGGGGGGGGGGTTACATCCCTCCTCAACGTCACAAGGCATTTGACCAGGACTGTTTATGACACCTAAATGCAAACAGACTCAAACAAACAACAAATTTAAATAAAGTGCTCTTGATAGTGTGGAACTAACACGCATGCACAAACGCAAACACACACACGCACACAGAATGTTTAGCCTGCTGTTTCTTACCAGTGCTGCTCACTCTGGTGCGCACTCCCTGGGGCAAGAGTGAGCTGTGGCTCTCTCTGATTGGCTGAGGGCTGCCCACCAGGTCCAATCGGCCTGCAGCAGCTGCCCAGGTTAACCGCATGAAGCAGGCAACGGTAGACGTGAAGTCACCCACTTCCATGGTCTAGGTGTGAGATGAAATAAAGATGGAATTCTACTTTGCTCTAGCACAGCAGTTCTCCCTTACGCTGACCCTGCCAGATGGTTTGATGTTAACACAGACCCATCTGGGAAGTTGTCAAGTCAATTTTATTTATATAGCCCTTAATCACATTGCAGTCTCAAAGGGCTTTACAGCCTACATTTCACATGGAAACAACACCCCCTTAACCGGCTCAGGCAAGGAAAGGAAACTTTCCATTCCATTGTCATGGAAACTGTTTGGAAAAGGGCAGGCACTTTTTATCCCTTTCCATTTCTAGAAACAGCTGATTGGATGAACCCTCTATCACGTCACAGCGACATCACGCCCGTATCGGGCCAGTAGATCCTCAGGTGAGGCTGATTGGTCTGTGTTTTATATGATTGTGTTCTCCAAACAAATAGCCGCAAGATGAATGCCCACGTGATCTTGTGACTCCAGCTGCCTAGCAAGGCATGGCCCGCCCACCTCCAGAGCCAGCCCTCTACAATAGCATTGACATCAACAGCAGCCTGAGAGCTCTGTAGCCCCGGCTCAGCCTGTGTCTGCGTGGTACCTGAATAGCCACGCGAGCGGCAGGGATGATCTCCTCCACCCTGATGGAGGAGCGCTCAGACAGGGACATCTGCCTGTAGGAGGACTTCTCCGGGGTCCCGCACAGGGACAGCTGGCGGCCGGTCCTGCCGGCGTTGCGGAACGGCCGCGAGGACAGCGCGTCACCGTCCCGGAGGACATCGTCGTCCAGCATCGCAGGCATGCTCTGTCCGACCAGCAGGAACCTGCCCAGCCGGGTGAGAGCAGCGCATCATTCACCTGTGGCATGTCGACGGCCCTACTGGCTCTGCTGGCGTGGATGGGAACAAACGGAGGTACCTGGCCAGTTGGAGACAGATGGAATACACTCCTTGTCTGGTCTCATAGTCCACCTCCGGTGGGATGGAGTCCCTCTGCATAACATTCACCACCAGACTGAGGAGGGAGAAGGAGCAACAGACGTCATGTGGCTGCTCAAGCTGTGGCTTCGTATAGGGATCCAACTGTGCACACATGCATGGCGCCATCAAGCCTTACATCTGCCTTCTGCATCCATACTAAGGGTGCACCATAATGACCACATTTGATACTGCCATGTTGATCATGATAATTGCAATATCGATATTAATTTCAATTTTTTTTACATAAGTAAACACGCAAAGGTTATGGGAACATTCATCTAAATATATTCATAACATATAAAAACAACACATTTTCAACTGACGGTCAAATTGGACTGGAACAACAACAGTAATTGCTACCGAGGAGGCATTCTTTCTGGCCTCTTGAATCTCCATTATGTCATTAGCTTGCTCAGCCACACATCTTACTGTTCTGTCTAAATTAAACATGGCTAAGCCAAACAGCCAATGGACACATCTCTCCACAAAATAAACTGAATATTGCGCTTCCTGCAACATTTTAGATATTATATTGCACAGCATGATATTGCGATAACGATACTGAATCCATACATTGTGCACCCCTAATCAATACCAAACTAGAAATCACTAGTAAACATCTATCAGAATAAGATATGACAAAAACGGTTTGCCTTACCTGAGGCCTCCAGCTTTAAGGAAATTCTCACAGAAGGACTTAACGCTGGTTTTGGCCATCTCATCATCTGTTGTGGGCATCAGCTTGGAGCTCAGCACCTTTAGGGACATTAAGTTCAATGCCATGGAGGATGAAAGTGCGAGTGCAAATACTGAATCTCCTTTAGGCTTTTCACCCTGCACGTAGCCCAGGAATGGCTGGCCACGGGTTTACAGAGTTAGCTCCTGAACATTGACTTACCCCGGGGCTAAAACGTCCAGTAGTGTGAAACGAGGCTAAAGTAAACAAGGTTTAGCTGGAACATGGCATGCTCACACTGACAGCCCTGGGCTTATGTTAACCCTGGGTTAACAGTGTGTGTGCGTGCGTGCGTGCGTGCGTGCGTGCGTGCGTGCGAGCGTGCGAGCGTGCGTGCGTGCGAGCGAGCGAGCGAGCGAGCGAGCGAGTGAATAGGGGCTAAATTAGCCCAGGTTTAGCTTTTAGCCCTGGACTAACCATCTGCAGTGTGAAAAGTCTACTTGTCAACATAAACCAGACAGACAGTACCTCCAGGTTGTAGAGCACTCTGAAGGTAGACATGCCAGGGGCTGAGGACCTGAACAGAGACTCCAGAATGGACGCAGCGCTGGGCTGGTGCTGCTGCTTGGAGGACAGAGACGGAGAACGGGAGCCCGTTGCCTGGCCGAGGGTGAACAGTGTCTTCTACAGGACACGCACACACACACACAAATACAGTATGTCGGATAGATTCTATAGGATTTATCTATCTATTTTTTGTGTGTGCGTGCATATGTATGTGTGTGTGTGTGTGCGCGCGTGTGTGTGGAAAGAGGGAGGAGCCAGTAACCAGTACCTGGTGGCTCCAAACGCTGGACTCTTTGGGGACAAAGTTATCTAAAGCGTCCTGCACCTCGGGATCTGTCGGGATGAGCAGCAGCAGCTTGCGCACGCGCAGGGTGATTCTGTGGGTGACCCAGCACAGACACGCCTGAGCAAGGCAGCACTTGCATAACACTCTTTCTGCATAGCGGTTCTTCAATGCCATCTCACCTAGGTTCATCCAGGTTGGCCAGCTGGTAGAGCATCTCAAACACATTGCACACCAAAGCCATCACTACACCCGGCAGGGACTTCTCCTGTAAATAAACAACCACCGTGGTTGTGAGCGATCGCGTTACACTAGAAAAGGCCTTGATACAAGGCCAATGTTAATGGCCACGTTCGTGTTGTTACCACACAAACTGCACGTGCAATGCTGGAGTGTGTGGGCCACAGGGGCCAGCGTACCTGCTCCAAAGCGTAGGCGGAGTTGAAGACGGCCGAGCTGGAGCTGCTGGAGGCAGAGGCGGAGGACTCGGAGCTGCCGGAGGGGGTGCCGGTGCCGGACGTTTTGACAGTCAGACTCTGCTCGTCGTTGAAGCCCAGCTGGGACAGCAGCTTCTGGTCACGGTTCATTGTCAGCTAGCAGTGAAGAAGGAGGAGGAAGGAGAGGACTTAGAGAAGGAGATGCAAGCTGGTCTAATAGTCCTAAAAAATGAAAAATAAAAACCCCAACCTAGCGGACCTAACTGGCAGTATCCATGAGCAAGATGTCTAGCCCGCCCCTCTGCTCCTAACTTCTCTGAATTACCATTCTGGAATATAGGGCTGGCCGATATATCGGTATATTTTCAAAAGAGATATAAAATTTGACAATATGGTTTATATCGATATAGTTATAGGTAGCTAGTTAGTATTACAAGGTACCCTGTAATCAAAAACAAATGTGGATTAAATTGATTCAACTGTCATTATAGCTGCAATATTCACAACCTCTCTGCTATGGATTTAACCACGTACAACTACAATTAAGTCGCTAAAAATTTAAAATTAATTCCGTCAAGTTTCCTTTTTTTTCTCCTCTTGAACATTTAACCCACTTTAAAGAAAATGCAACCTAAAAATATTTATGGGATATGATTGTTGGTCCATATCACCCAGCCCTACTGGAATAGCAAACATTTCAATGTTAGGATGATATATCCGTGCATAATATTGATGCCTGATGAGCTCATTCCCACTCACCACACTGTCGTTTGCAAAGATCTGAACGTTGTCCACCGGACAGCTGAGGTGCTCCGAGATCTTCCACCGGATACTTCCAATCGTCTCGTTGCTGTGGGCCTGCGGGGCAGAGGGACAGTGAGACAGGCCCCCCACGGGAGCAGTGGCGTGGCAGGAGGTGGTACTCTACCTCCAGGGTGAAGGTGTCCTTGGTTGACTCGTGGGTGATGTGCAGAGTGACGGGGTGGCCGTTGAACGAGGCCCCGTGTGGTAGAATGGTGCGAGGAACTGAGTACAAATCCTGCAACACGCAATAACACAGTTACAGTAAAGCAGAACATTACAATAATGTATAGAATCATTTGAACATTATCACGACATCACTTTATGACATACTTAGATAAACATGACTTTACCTCTATAGTGATGACATAGCGCTCAGCCAAGAGCAGCAATCTTTCAATGATTACCAACTTCGTGGATCTGGAGATGAGAGACACAATAGTTTTGTATGACAACATCAGACTTTCAGAATACTCACAAAGTAAACAATACCAGGATTGCTAAAAGTAAACCAGATATATTATATATTACATTGTGTGTTCTGTATTGTAGAAAAATTATCTATTGTAACCAGCATGTAAGTTCAGTTTCCTGTTGATCCAGTAAGCAACATTTAAACAAATAAATATATAAAAGGTTCAGTGAGCACTTTGACCAACTAATGTAAAGCATTAATGGACTTTGATTTTAAAAGTAAAACAATTGGGTCAAGAAGGAATCAAAACGCTAATCATTAAATTAGTATGCTGAAAAACACAAGATAACTTGATTAACTATGCTCCTACCCAAAACCTCCTGCTGAGTACCTGGATGGGGATTGGACAGACGTGGCCACGGTCGGCATGGCAGTAGCAGTCAGCATTTTTGTTGCCCTGGTAACTGCATGCGTCAACGTAGGCCCACCGAGGGCAGAACTGGCCGCCTGAGAAAAGGAAACAAACATTTTCTTATTCAGCTGTTGATTTCACCCATGAGCCCAGCCCTGACGATACCATCACGCTCACAGCTGACTCACCTCTAGTCTTTTGTAGCAGTCTGCAATGAACTTCTTGTGCAACGAAACAGAATCCTGTATGGACATGGTCAGGAAAAGACAATAAGATATCGGAATACGTTTGGCTGCAAAAAGCTCTCACTATTTATAATGTGGGGAAACTTACCAACATGGAGAGTTTCATACTAATCGACATTATACTAATAGACATTTAGCACACACTAACTGGGTTTACATGGACACTTTTTTGTCTTTCCGAATGACTGTTTCGGGTTACCTGTTTACATGGGATGTCACTTAATCGGGTCTGGTGTTTACATGTGCCGTCGCAACTACTCGGAATTGATGTTAAACATGCACACATTATTCTAGCTCATAATGTAATGTGTCCGGCTAGCAAATGGTAAAACCAGCTTCTAGTTATAGGTACGTTGGAGAATGAGGCTATTTGTGTGTCTGGTGGAGAAATGTACGGCTCCAGATGAAGTCACAGAGAAACGGAGAAATACGCATACACAGAGAGAGGTGCACACACTGGCCTGGCAGTTGTCCAGATTTTGTACCGTTCTTATAATACATCCATTGTAGTGGCTCTGCAGAATAGTTTACCGGAATCACACAATACGTAATTCTGGGTATGCGCATGAGAGCGCAACCAGGAAGTAATCGGTTTTAACCGTTTACATGCTGGAATTCTTATTTCGATCGGTTCATAGAACTGCTTTGAAATGACATTTCGATCGGGTTGGCCGTTTCTCATCGTGGTGTTTATATGGAGCATTTTCTTTTGGGTTGGGCCTTTAACCCGATTCTAATCGGAATAATATGGTTCATGTAAACGCAGCTACTGACCTTCTTCATCTTGGGGTTGAGGTTAGTGTAGCTATAGGTGATAATGAGCTGGATAGCCTCGTTAGCTATCTCTTCATCTGGTGTCTCCATGGCGATACGCCAGATGAAATCCATCCCTGCCAAGTCCAAGCGCTCCACACACTAAAATGAAATCATGACATTAAAATACATCTATTAACCGAGTGATTTATTACACACAGAGTACAGAGGTCATGAAACAAACTGTAAGATGGTTTTTAAGGCACAATATAAAAGAGGGACGGATGTTTGTGAGAACTAACTGACCAGCTGAGTTCCCTGGCGCTTCAGTCGATGGTCACACAGGTTGACATTCTCAAAGAAGGTCTTGAATAAATTAAAGCCTAAGAGACAAGAAAGGCAACTTTAAAACATCCAGCAATACATTGTCAAAATTGTAATGTCTCCTATAATATTTATTACACATAAGTTATCAAAATTAATGCCATTTTGGCATAGCACTACTGGACGGACAGATAAAACAATAGAACCATTTTAGAGGCACATGATAGGGACTGTTTTCTGTGTGTAAGCTGACCAATACAGTCACAACATATTTGACTGCATGTGACCAACAGGGAAGCTGTGTGGCACTGTGGGGGCTGGAGACTCCATGTTGTGAGATGTACCGCTCTGTTAAACCTGCGTGACCTCATGGATCACACCAGTGACGATGTCCCTCACCATTCATGGTGATCTCATATGGCTCCAACTTGAGGATTTTCTCTTTGAAAAGCTGCTGCTGGACATCACTCTCCAGGTCGTGCTGTCCTTTAGTGAACCACTCGAAACACATCTGCACACAACAGAGCGCAGCATGCTAACGTGACATAGCTGATTCCTGTGGAAAGCTAGCATGTGGAGCGGAGGTTGTGACAATGTATATAGGATTCAGCCTGAATCGATCCAAACCGCTGATGCATCCAGGGGTGGATGTGATTACTGATATGTAAGGTACACTACAGAAATGTACAAGAAAATTGTTTATGCAAACACTTGCACAAGCAGCCGCTTAAAAAACCTATAGCATTCATCAAATTAACAAAATCGTTGGGTAGTTAAAAGATGCACTACAGATGGCTCTTTTTTTTGTTGCTTTTTACAGTTGGTAAATTATCTCATTTACTGTGTGGGTGTTCCTGAGGAAAAGGTGAGAATGGCCCATGCCTAGGTGTTGCTGAGATTCATTAACTTAAAAGAGGCATTCAAACAATGGGTGCATGTGAACAAACACTATGAACCCAAACACACTGCGTTCAAAGCGGTACCTCACGGTCCAGTTCACAGACATCTGGTCCAGACACTAGGCACTCCCAGATCTCCTTGGCCCGGTTCCACACCAGGTAGAGGCTTGCCTCCTGCAGGAAGAATGCCAGGAAACGCAGGTGGCCATCCAGATACTAAACAGAAAAACAGAAAGAAATATGATCATCAAACCCACAGTACATCACTTAACAGTACCGTTTATAATACCCCATATAAGGTCCTCAAAGAAGCAGGGTTATATCAGGTTTGTATCCACACACACACACACACACTAAATACCCTTTTCACAATGACCTTGCAAAGAGAGAACCATTTACGCCGGCTACGTTCACACTGCACACACATCTGGCCCATATCAGATTTTTTCGTCCCTAAGTGACTCGGGCCTAATCTTTTTAGAGCAGTGTTAACAGCACAAATCACATGGAATCTGATATTTTCTCATCAGATGTGGGCCACTTTTATATGTGGTACTAAATCGGATACATATCTGATTCTTTTAAATGCGATCTCAGTCTGAACAGTCAAATCACAATATATGCGACTTTGACGTCACTCTAGATAGACATTCACTGTGTGACTCGCCCTCACTAGCGTAATCAGGCTCACTCACTGTTGGTCGACATTTGTTACCTCTGAGCGGGAGAAGTTGTAGTCCTACTCACAAGTGAACATACAGTAGGCTAAATAAGGAAGTAGTCACTGGATGGTCAGAGCGAGGTGTTAAAAAACCATAAACACAATACTACGCGGAGCAGATCATCGTCCTCCCACATATTTGGCACTCAAGGCGTAGGCTATATAGAAATACAGTAGCCAAAATTTTAGAAGCAGAAATACACAAATAAAAACCTTTTGCATGGTTTTTAATCCCGCCTTCTTGCCCCACAATTTGATAAATAGCCCCATGTCTGACTGTTGCTAAACGTATCAATGCACACGATAAACGCAGAAAGGAAAGGCCTACGGGCAGATGAAATCCACTGGAAGTCTGCGAGCAATGTGCATCATGCCTGGCGGAGAAAATATTCCATGTGTTTAAAACAGGCTTTAGTAGCCTACAACAGTAGACTATTAGGCTTTCTTCAGTCAGAATGACAGACACGCACAAGGCAAACAAACCTCCTGGTAGGTGTACCTCCCGTCCACCAGGGTGCAGCCTGAGAGGCCGTTACTTCCTGCAGCGGTCACGGCCAGGCGGTGGCAGCACACCAGGGACCCTGTGATCAGTTTGACTATCTCAAAGTTCTTCTTCAGGTCCTGAATGATGCTCTGTGGGCAAGCAAGAAACAACCAATCCGTGAGGGATGCTTGAGATCACAGGGAGATTACGCTTCACTGGGTGATTACTTCTCAAATGTCTTTTAACCTGCCGTAGCAACGTCAGCATATCCACTCACCAAACAGTACAGTTAGAGTGTGCGTGCCGTGGCAATGGCAGCATATCCACTCACTAAACAGTGCAAAGTGAGTGTGTGCATGTGTGCTGTGGCAACATCAGCCTATCCGCTCACCAAACAGTACAGAGTGAGTGTACGTTAGTGTATCTGTGCGTTAGGGATGGCACCGATACGATTCTGAGATCGGAAATCGGTCCGATACTGACTTAAATAGCTAGATCACTAAAACTAATGCATACATCAATGACAACATTGTATTATGTCTTGTATTATGTGTATATTCATACATAGCCCATGTTACATTATGTTTTACAGAGTTAGGAAAGCAAAGTTCAAGCCTGATGGTTCCTTACACAAAACATGATTCCTAGTCTCTAACTCAGTCACAGTGAGGATTACATCTCAACCTAACTCTAGAATCGGGTGGGTACTCGGTATCGACAGATACACAACGTAGGGCTGGGCGATATACCGGTATACACCGGAGTATCTGATTTTTTTCAAAACAGATATAAGATTAGACAATATCGATATAGTTATATTATGCGTTTATTCATTACTTCTTTTTTGTATCGGTATTCAACCTAAATGTATCAGGATATTATTTTTGGTCCATATCGCCCAGCCCTAACCCAAAGCAAAATACAGGTATCTGTATCGGGACTGAAAAATGATTGGATCGTGCCATCCCTAGTGTACATGTGTGCTACCTTGTCTTGCTTCTGGTAGGTCTGCTTGATGAAGGAGCGTGTGATCTCATGGAGCTGCCGAAGAGCGGGGACAACCCACACTGCCTGAGGACTGCTTTGTTGAGAAGCCTGTTGACACACACACACACACACACACACATATATAGTTCTAACATTAGTCACACCGATGGAATAACTGGTCTGTGTCAGAATGATTTTGTAATCAGGTTTAATATCAAGCTTTAACACCTCTTCCCAGTGAGGAATTCAAAAGCAGTGTCAGTGCTGTTGATTGACCCAGTTCGGCAAAGACACATTGCGCTCATGTTCTAATTTATGCTCTGGCTGACATTTCTGCATTTAAATTTAAATAAAATGTTCTTTGCCAATCTGTAGATCCGCAGCACTGATCAGGTCTCTCACGGTCTCAGAAAATCTGCTAAACACTTCCACCAAAGCTCAACATTTATCAAGCAGCTCAGTCACACTCAGCCACCCAGACTAAGATGAACAACCACCATGTAATAATTAGATATAGTGCCAGAGCCCTCTTAGATAGGGAAGCAGATCACCACCACCACACACACACACACACACACACACACACACACACAGAGTCAAAGTCATGTTAACGCTGCTACCCGCAACTCTTTACTTTAAAAATAAAATAATTATATTTCCTTTTCGCCATTTCATTCATGTCCTGAGATAAACTAGAGATGCTTTTGCCTTGATGCAGAGTATAATTTAACAAACACACAAATGGTCACAAACATGCAAATGAAAGCAGATTGCTCACATCGTATTTCAACATGTGGCAAACAAGGTATTGTAAAAAATGTTTTTATTTTATTTTTTTTAGCTAAAAAGTTGCAGATAGCAGGCTTAAAATCAGTTTGGAAGTAAGTAATCACCCCGTGATCAAGCATCCCTCAGGGATTGGTTGGCTGTTGTGAAGCAGTGAGATTGAAGGCTGATTGGTTGTCATTGCTGCTCTTACTCTTATGTACACAGGCCTTACTTTGGATATCGAGTTGGCTTTCTTCTTGCCCCAAGAGCCCGTAAGAAATGAAATTTGACTGTCGCTGCTTTTACTCTCGTCCTGAATCTGAGTCTAGAAACACAGGCTTCATTTGAGAGGGGAAGGACATTGGTCATCCACACCTGTTTACACACCCAACAAAATGGGAAGCTCGACGACATTGTGAGGAGAGTGATTTTTTGACAAATAAACAGATAAATAGATAACACAGTGAACGTGTATAGGACCC
Source organism: Amblyopsis rosae (assembly GCA_025399935.1). Classification (NCBI taxonomy): domain Eukaryota; kingdom Metazoa; phylum Chordata; class Actinopteri; order Percopsiformes; family Amblyopsidae; genus Amblyopsis; species Amblyopsis rosae. Next base: position 196,357 of record JAODTR010000019.1, read on the forward strand.
AATGGCCAATACATTATCACTGCTAATACTGTGGTGAGGCAGACGGACCGGGGGTGATTTAGTAAGGTGACAGCCAAACATCCGAGGACACCGCGTCCTGCAGGGTCATTTGCTCTCCTGCATGCTCAGCAGCACATTATAAAGTAGACTGGGAAACCGACGCTGGAAGAGAAGCCGGCGGCGTTCAAATAAAAACAGATTAATAATAATGTCCCCCTGCCAGACAAGAGCCTTGTTGTGTTATGATGAGGCGTGCCTAGGGTGACCCCATCTCCACACCTCAGCGCTCCTCGTTCCGTGGTCCGAGTGAGGGGGACACTTAACAGGCGGCGGGATGAAAGCAAGCTGCAGAACCAGCATCCCGCTTTAGGACCAAGCTGTCGGAGCAGTGGCAGTGAGCACCAGGGATTGTGGAACAATGTACTAACATCACGCACCATCATCTATCAATAATAACAGAAACAACGATTTCACCTGAAGAACAAGGATTTAGCATCAGGTATATGGAACTTGCTAGGATAAAATCCTTCACAAAGACAATAGGCAGACCTGTTAACCACAGCTGCAAAAGCTGTTGTTAACGGATGCGTGTTAATGGATGCACCCTCACAGTCAACTTCAAAGGGACGGGGAGATGTCAAGTGATCGGGAGGGGGGGGTGCGTTCGTCTCACCTTCTTAATGTCCTCGATGCATTTGATAATGTAGCTGCGCTTGACGGTCTCCTTCACGGCGTACGCGTCACTGAGGATGCCCAGGTGCTCCTCTGACGCCTGCTGAACCAAGCTAGTAGGCAGAGTGGGAAGGTGAGCCAGCTCCCACAGGACCTCCAGCACCTTCACACCAAACAAGACATGTTTGTATCAGATGTGGGTCACAGGTCGCAGTAATAACGGTCCAACTGAATAAGGGGCACTGTAGAACAGACGTCCGTCCTATGGAAACAGACAGACCTTTCCTGTCGTAGCCTCAGAGCGAGATTCTTTGCCGATCCTGCCAATCAGACTGAGGAGCTTCTGTCTGACGCGATCGCTCTCTATCTCCCAGCTCTGCAACACACACACACACACACACACAATTATTACCACTGCGCACACACACTTAAAAAGCCAACGCGTCAATGTATCCCCTGAGCCCTTTTAGAGAGCTGACCTTCTGTATGAGTACAAATAAGTGGCTGAGCTGGTCGAAGTTAAACTTGACGGCGGCGGCGGCGATGATTGTGTGGATGTTCTCGATGACTGTCGAAGACTGGCCCGCCTGACAGGCACACAGAACAACAAGCGGTCCAGCAGGCAAGTAAACACTGATGTAGTGCATGTATATAAACAAGGACACACACACCCACCTCATTTATAAAATGTACTGTCCAAGCCATTTGTTTACCTGTATTCTCCAGATCTTGGTAAGTTCATCAAGTGACAGTTTACTTCCAAGGAGTTCAATAATCCCCTTTATTCTCTCACAATACTGCGCCTGGTCAATGTTTCCTGTAAGCACACGAAGCCCAGTATATCTTTCCTAAGAATGCTGCTGACAATTCAAGTCTACAGTACATTTTCTATGATGACGACTAGTATCATCATATTAGCGCCACCAATTTGACACCAAGGTTTCAGATTTCCTTACCTTCCAGCGCTATTGACAGGACCGAGTTCTCTACCAGCCAGTCCAGCAGCTTGTCTGTGTCGATGGCGTTTTTCACCGTCTTAGACACTGTGCTCTCCTCTATGAGCTTGGTCACCTGGAGACGGAGGCAAGAACAGTTCTGTGACGACAGTGCTCGTGCTATAGCTCCCTCGCTGCCCGCGGACCACGGCTGACCTCTTTGAGGGAGTTCATCTTGGTGGAGAAGTGGGGGGTTTTCAGCATGCGCAGCAAAGTGTCCAGCCTCAAGTCGTCCACCACCGCCACCAGTTCCCTCTGAAAGCGCATGCACAGCAGCTTGATGGCCGACAGCAGGTCTGGGATGCTCACGAGACGCTGGGGGGGTGGGGGGTGGGGGGGTGGGGGGGGGCAGAGAGAGATGTACAAAGATATTGTGGTTAGACGCACGGGGGCTCAACGTCTCTCTAAGCTTTCTTGCTCTGCTAGAAGGGACAGCTACTGTATTAAGTTAGGTTTTAAGTTTAAGTTCATTAGCAAAATGTGTCATTTTAATATTAAATTTTGTGACTCAGATTGTATACTCTGCAGTGGCATTATGTTATGCACAATTAAATTACATTCATTTTAGGAGACAATACATAAAACTAAAGTTTGTTTTGCAAAGTGACGTTAGAATCAGCAATCATCCCAACCCTATGCAGTGCTAGTTCACCTTGTCTTTTAGATCCTTCTCCTCCAGGTTCTGTACGTAGGTGATCATCTTGTGGATGACTGGGTCCAGCATAGGCTACACAGGAGACATCCAGTTAGATTATGCATGCAAGAAACGTGTGTGTGTGTGTTTATTTGATTATGCAACAGGTCACACAGATGACACCATATCAGCTCACCTGCACCAAATTGGAGTTGAGGTATTCAGCACACACCCCAAGAGGCTGGACCAGTGCGGACACACACTACATGAAGAGACACTGCGTTATATACCAGCATGTACTGTGCGTATAGCACACAAACACCGCAGTGTATTTATATAACCTTATTTTCAATTGAGTCACTGCAATAGAAATGTTCCCAGCTGTTCCCAGACCAGTTTGTCTGACTCCAATCCAAAAAGCAATATTTCAAACTATAACTGTCTTGTGTCAGTTAGCATAACAGAAATTAGATGAAAAAGTGATTGATGTGGTGGAGGATGAAGGACAGGCATGTACTAATACTGATAAGGTTAATCAGCCAGCAGCAGCTAATGTTTCAGGGAAACCCAGTGTTGAATATTGGCCGCACGTCTTTTTTTTTATTATTCTTTTGGGTGGTAGGGGAAGGAGGGGGGGTTGTATTTCACAACCATGTCTTTACAACCACATTTTACAACCATGTCTGTCAAAGTGACAGATGACAAAGTATAACGCAGTAACTGGTGTGACATAAGAAAATGTAAAAGCCTGTCAACATCACTCAATGTGGCGAATTAATTATGGGAAATGGTCTACAATGGTACCCTATTATCCCATTAAGTAAAGTGTCAACTGTAGGCCAGAGGTCTATTAATGACTGCACTGGTGCGAGTGCTCATCTGCGAGAAGCCCTCACTTGTGTGTCTGGGTGGATTTCCAATGGCGGAACCCAGCTGTCATTTGTCATTCGGTGCCAAATCAAGGGAGTTTAATGAATAGCTCTCGTGTTCCTCCTTATCTGCTCCCTGTGCTTGCACCCCCGCCTCCATCCCCGAATCCCCCCCCCCCCCTTTTCACTACGTGACTTTCCTCAATGCCCTAGACTTCCTGTTCATAGCAAACACATTGGCTGGCCACCCCAGGGTGGGGAACCTGTAAAAGAGGAAGCGAACCTCCCCTTTATGCTTGCCCCTTTCACCGTCGCTCTCGCCCAGCTTTGCCAACGTGAGCTCCCGCTGCCGTGAGGAGAGTGGTCCGGCAACGCGCGCCTAATCCGCGCCTGATTAGCATGCTAATAACTGGCGTGCGCACAGTCAAAATCAGTGGCGAAGCGCTAGTTCCGGGCCAGGTCCCTCCGAATGGCAGCATCGGCACAAGGGTTCCTCAGAACTCGACACAACGGAACGTTTCAACCTTCACACGGCAGGGGCGTGAGACAGCGCTGGAGGAGTGCAAGGCGGCAGGAAGGCGAATCAGACGACATTGAGCCGCTGTACACACAGCGACCTCTGGCCTATATTAGTATCGGCCCGGCTGACTCACTCTCCCCACTTCCCAGTGTAACCTTGTCAGCGCAGCCCCATTTGCATTTGGAGGGGAGAACGCTGTGGGGAGGTTGCCGTGGAGAACGGGTAACACTCTTACCGCAATCTCCATCTCCTCTGCGTTCAGCTTCGTCTGGATGGCGGTGAATCCTCCCATCTCTCCCAACTTTACAGATAAACAGAGAGGAGGGGGGGGGGGGGGGGGGCCCCAAATTAA
>JAODTR010000019.1:200408-215189 GCA_025399935.1 Amblyopsis rosae
CCCCCCCCCCCCCCCCACATATGAAGCATGGCCATAGAGAGGTGCATTTATCAGGACCGGAATATGGATTTTCACAGAAAGACTAATGTGGCTCAGTGTTCATTCATGACTTACCCGATTCACCAGGTCAACAAGCCAACCATGAGGCTCCTGAAACAAACAGTGACATTTTCTGTAAACCTAAATCAGTTTTGTGCTAAATAAATCCATTAAATATTACTGCGTGCACACAATTGCACACAGACGTGCAGACACGCAGTCTGAGTTTCCCCGACAGCTGCTGTGCGTCAGTCACACATGTAGAATTCCTATGGTCCAGTTACATAACACTACAGAGGCAGAACTTGAACATGTCTGCTCTCCCCAACCTACCAATGAGACCAATGAGGCATACTAGGAAATGTACATACATATACGTTTCCTTAGAAGTACACCTGTGCACGCCTAAACACGCACGCACACACACACACACACTAATCAACCTTTTGTACAGTACCAGCAGAGGGGGAGACATTCTGAACGGTGCCCGTCTTACTTTCTGATAGGTATTGCTAGGGGACACGGCGAACATGTTAGCCTCCTCTCCGAACACCTCAGCCCAGTTCCTTTGGCAGGACTTCATGCGGTTCTTAAAATGGTACTCATTGTCAGGGTTGAACACCTGGAAACAGGGAAATGTCAGGTGTAGAATGATCTTGCCCGGTTTCATGATGTACTTGTCTTTCTCAGGGGGGTGAGGGAGAAAGGGAGGAGAGAGAGAGAGAGAGAAATCTCACCATGGTTAGCACTCCCATTAGATTTATAGGTATGGGGTCCTGCTTGACTCTCTCGGCCACCAGCTCCACCAGCAACATTAGCATGTTGTAGATGCCCTCGTGAATCTCTGTTCCCCATTTATGGACTGCACTACTGGTCAACAGCTGCAAACAGAAGGGAGAAGGGCCAAACAGGCTAACTCAGACAAATATTTAGCGCTAGCTTTAAAAAAAAAAAAAAGTGATTTTGACCTCTATCTCACCTTTTTGAAGGCCTCGTGCATGCATCGGTCCATAAATCGCTTGCAGTTCTCATCTGCATCGGCAAGACCTGAAAACACATCGATAAACGTTTTCATCCCAAACCTCGACAAGTACAGCAGCTACAACATCCAAAATACCAACAAGAGAAAAGCGCCCTGCAATCCCAAGAAGAATACTGTACATACCACAGAGTGAAGGCTTTGTTTAGTACAGAAGATGAAAACAAGGATCTAAATCACAGACACGCTTACCGTGGCGAGCAAGGTTGGTAGAAGCAATGAGGCACTTCCCCAGGGACTCCTCTCTCTTGTAAGGTATGGACCAATGGTCAGTGAACACTCTGCTCTCCAGTTCATACAGGTTGGTGGTGGGGAACTCCATGCTGCCCCCGGAGCAGTTTCCATTCTCGTCGTTACTCCTCTACAAATACAATAAAATGTATTCACCTTTAACCTGATTTAACCAAGAAGTATTATTAAGATTTCATTAAGAGCATTCATGAGCCATGAATACAAAAAATGCATATACGGAAATTCCAAATGCACTAAATTAATACTGATTCAATCAAGCCAGTGATGGAATTTGCAACTCTCAGAGGAAAAAGTGCAGACATTTTGATTTTCACATAACTAGACAGCACGTTTCAAAAGTTCCCAAATCAAGCAAACATTTGGCACAGCAAGCTAAGCTCATGTTAAACAAGTGTGACTTTAGGCAATAATGGAGGCAATAAGATGATGTTTGAGTAATTCCTGGTCTCCTGGAGGAGTGATGCAAAAGCGATCATGCTCATTCTGCCCATCATGACTTTATCTTCTTGAAATCCCTCCATTCACTCCCTTGTACTGGACATAAAGCCTTTCCCAGGCTCCAGCCCTACTACGTATATTATAACAAAGTCTACTGGCTGACGGGCATAATGATCATTACGTGAAGTGGCCTAACTCAATTTATGCCAAATAACTAGAACATTAAACACCTCAAGTTTCACCCCCCCCCCTTCCCCCCACACACACATCTAGGTGGCAGATAAAGGAACACATTTTGCATGTTCTAAGGGGCCAGATCCCTTTCTTGTGAAAATGCACAGCTTGTGTGTGAGAGGTAATGACGAAGATGCTTAAAGAAAACAGAACAGCTAGTCGTCGTCGTCAAGTCTAGGCAGAGAGAATTTTTATTTTGAATTAACACTCTCCTGAAGAAATGCTGCTTAGTATGATACTCCATTCATTTGGCAAAGAGGATATCAACATATATCCTTTTGAAGAAAAGAAAGACAGAAAAAAAATAAAAGGGTCAATAATTTCTTGGATAAATTTCTCAATGTAGTTTACCTTACAGAATATGCATAAAAGCTCATATCTGGCCTTGCACTATAATTACAAATATGTTTTTTACAATTCTGATTAATTGTAAAATAGTCAAGTTCTATCTGGGATCCATCCCCTGGACTGTGGAGGACAGAACAATAGGAAGTAGAGTGTAAAGGGATGCAGTAGATAGGAATCATATTTCATCTTCTTCCTTTCAAACAATAATGGAAATGGGAGAAAGTACAAGATCTTCCCAAACTAAGCAATCCATAAAAATAATATTTAAAAAAATTATAATAAAAAAAAAACAATCACAAATATCTTGCACTGTCAGTTACAGTAAACACATTCCTGGAGTACTACAACACATCCTGGCTTATGATTATTCCTATTTCACATATGGTCAGTGAGAGCAGATGTCCTAGACAACACTAATGATGTGTACAGTCAAAAGACAAACCAACATCACACAGGTACAAAACATGCAGGGAGACTGCAGATAGTCAATGTTTTGAACGTTTACTAAAGCTGAATATGGAAAGCGTTCTACCCTCATGGGGACAATGTGCATCTTTGCACAGTTAGAGAGGAACCTCTGTCCATGTCTGTTACCATGCTCCCAACATCACCCATGGGACGCCTTGTAAAAATGGCAGTCTGTTTGTGTTTGTGTGTGTGTGTGCCAGAATGTGACTGCAGAGCTATATTTAGGAAAATCTCATGGCCAAAAGCCTATGTCATGCCTTCAGTGCACAAACTATAGACAGGAAAAAGGGGAAAATGTTTTGTGAGAGATGATTAACTTTTATGTGAAAAGTCTTTCTAGAAGTGTTAACGATCTGTCATATCCATACAATATGGGCAACTGGTGAATGAGATCTGCATTATCAAAAACAACACTATTTTGTACATGCAATAACTCAACTGCAAGCATCTGTGTGTTAAAAGCAAGTCAGACCAACAAATAAAGACTTTCTGCACCATCTAGGCACAGCATAATACATTATCATCATCACAATGCTGGCATCATGGCATGCCTTAATGAGTGATTCAGTCTAGCTTTACAATCAGTGCCTGTCAAATGGTGTCACACAAGAAATGTAGGGAGACCTTTGCCCCCAATGTATGCAAGTATTTCTGGCCTACCCTAGAGTATAATAGTCTATTTCTATAACACACGATGATGAGTCAGTGAAGACCCTATTATTATTCAGTTAGGTTTGCATTAAACATTCATCTGTCACTAAATCCAAAAAGCCTTCCATGTATATTTGTTACCACCAACTCAAAACGGATTTAATTCACAGAAATCATGGGCAAAACCGTTATATTATAACAAGTGTCACCACCTCTAATAGAGCTTGTTCAGTTACCTCAAATTAGTTCAAGTACGTCAACGTGATTGCAAAGGTTGCAACCTGTTATACCACATTATATTGCATATTAACCTACCTATTAACCTATTATGATGATGAATTGCCAACATCAGATCACTGCATACTGTAACTCATATGTTCACTAATGCCACTCAAGATGCATTCAAAAGAGACACATGAATGCTCCATTTATAATTATAAAGGTTTAGCTTAATCTTAAATTGTTAATATATCATTTGTTTGAATTAAATCCCTGGCTCTCTGAATGTTTTTGTGAAAGAAACAGAGGTTTCAATGTTTACTGTTGAAGGCAAACTAGTACAAATTCCTTTACATCTCAAGATTGTGTTTTGTGATTATGATTGATGAATTGTAGGCTCTCTTGTAGAGGTGTGCAGGCCTCGACAATGAACCGAGGGTCCATGAAAAGGAAATATCATGTATTGAGTTTCAGTTTGAGATAATGTATTGGCACCTGCGATTATAATTGTAATATTGTAAAGACACACTGATAGGCTATTGTGACATTTGATCCTGTAAAGACAGCTGTTCTAATAATGGCAAAATGGCCACATACTGTATGTCACTGATCTTGCAAAATAGCTCCAGTCTAGCATAAGTGCACTGCAGACAGTCAGGAGCAATCGAAGGTTGACTGCTTTACTTTACTAAGAGACGGTGGCTAACGTGTGCAACATGCCATTTCTGTGTAAAACTGTCAATGCCCAATATATTCAGTACCGTATATATCTCAATAACGCGGGATGCAATTTGTTGGTCATATCACTTTCCTTGCTTGCCATCTCCCCTTCAAAAAACGACCACTGAAATCTCAGCGCAAGCTACTACTACTACTAGTAGTTAACTCGCGCGTGGAGCACTTAAGCTAACTTGAAAGCTAGCCAGCTAGTAAGTTAGAGCTGTCTATGTTCTAAAGCTAAAACAGTATATACTATCTGAGCCAGACGATATTAATATTAGGCAGGAAGCATTCACTGTGATGTATTAAAAATAACATGCCGCGTCTTTGCCCTCAGGCTTTCACAGCCAGGCTTGTTGCACATAGGCTACTTAGCAATGAAGGCTGCTAAATGGGGCGAGCTTCTTTTCCTACGCATGCCTGTTAAGCGCTCTCACGTAGACTCAGCGAATGCTCGCTGAAATAATCCAGTTTACCGGGCCTTACCTCGCTATCCACAACATCGTGGTATGCAGGTGGCGGATCAAACCCTCCAGTCCCAGTTCGACTGCTGCTATCCCCATCTCCGCTCGACCCAGAGCCCGGTGTAGGCCCACTCTCCATCGGTTCGTATCCATACCCAAGCCCGGGGCTTTCGTTCGTTAAAAGCGCGACAGCCTCGTTAATGTCGTTCTTTGCCAAGCGTAGAGCTTTCCGTATCGCAACTGGATCTGGAAAGCCCATGCAGAGGAGCGTTGTCATATGCTGCTCCTCTTCGGTCTCCATGATGTGGATATCTCTGTTCCTCAGACTAATAGTAACAGAGTGAACAGCACAGCTCTGTAGCTGTGCACGCCGCCATGTTTACAGTCTGCTCCTAACCTGTCACGATGGATTCCAACAACAGCGCGGCTGGACGTTTCCGTGAATGCGTACAGTGCGTCACCCTGACCCACCCATAAAAGAATGCTATTCATAAATCGAACACTGCATTGATTATACAATTACATTTTTTTAAATAAATTACACTGAGACATTTCATATAGGCTACTTATTTACACGACATACTAACCACATGAAATAAGTAGAGAACCACACAAAAAGTCCTTACTCTTAATGTATTCTATTAAAAAGTTAATAATAATAATAATAATAATAATTCCATTCTAAACTCGTTTACAGTAGGCTATTGTTTACAATGACAGTGGGCCACCTGACATGAAAAGGGTGCGGCATCCTGCGCGTCAGGGTGGGGGCGATGTGATGGAGAACATCACGTGACGATTTGAATCATGTGACAAGGAAGGGCAAACCGAAAATGGCTGCAACGGGGGAAGAGGCCGCTGCAATGGACAGCATCTCCAGGGTACCAATGGCGCATCCAACCGTACTGAACCTAGGTGAAGGCTCCAGTACCCGCAGAGAAAGCACGGAAGGTTCCGCGGAAAGGCTACCACTACCAGTGCCTAAAAAGCCCAGCGCCAACAGTGAGCTAATATTCTATGTATAACAATGTGCAATAATTTGTTAAATAAATGGAGGGATTCAGTTCCGCTGTAATGAGCACTGTGCAGTGTAGAATATGCATTTGAATACGTTGTTCCTGTAGATCAGTTGTCTTTGTAGCATTTGTTTTAAACTGCAATGCATACATATTTTATTTTGTTTATTTACACTTGTGTGTTGTAGTACATGTCTGCAAGACCAATACGTGGCTTTAGCTGAACTCTGTGGTGTGGGTCATCTCTGTAGGTGAAGGCGGCGTGGAAACAGCTGAGGAGGCGGTGGAGCCTGCAGAACCTGACGTCAATGAGCTATGCACGGATATGTTTGAGAAGATGTCTGTCTTCCTACAGGGAGAACTCACTGGTATTTTTCTTCTGTAACATGCCACTTTTCATCTCATTCCATGTAATATTTTCTCTTTGCTATGTTTTTAAAAACTTCATGCTTCTCTGTTGGCAGCTACCTGCGAGGACTACAGTCTGTTGGAAAACATGAACAAGCTGACTAGTTTGAAGTACATGGAGATGAAAGACATAAGCATCAATATCAGCCGCAACCTGCAGGACCTCAACAACAAGTGTGAGTGATCCCATCAGTAGTGTCTGAGCCGTTTTAGATTTGTCTTTTCATAGACCTTTTTTTTCGCTAAAGCACAATTCAGAATACACTGGCCTTCTCTCTGCATTGCTCTCTCTGCAAGTGTGTGTGCGTGCACGCGCGTGTGCACTGTGCACACAGACATGGACTACATTTTTATATCTACAGTTTGCATTTATACCATGGCACAATGAAACAGTGGCCAGGACTGTTTTAATTTGAAGCTGCGTGTATTTAATACAATTAAAAATAAAAAAATACATATAATTTTGAACTGTTTATTAAATTAATTTTCAAAAGAGTAAATGCTCTGCACTTTTCCCCAGATGCCAGCCTACAGCCTTACTTGGACCAAATAAACCAAATTGAAGAACAAGTCTCTGCTCTAGAGCAGGCTGCTTATAAACTGGACACCTACTCCAAGAAATTGGGTAAGACACCCTTTAACTTACACAGGTCTTAAAGTATGCATATTTTTCATATGGGCAATTGTGATGTACCATTTTCATTTTTCGGGCTTTCTTTATTGTGGTAAGAGAATATGTTCTATTACATTTCTATAATATTTTTTGTGCATTTGCTTCACAACCTACACCACACATTTACATTATCTGAGTTTTAATCAGAGACCCTTTGTGGATGTATTCTCAGTGTACATCTGAGTAATGTTTCTGCACTGTATTATACCAGTAGGCAGTATCTGTAAACTAGCATTTGTCACCAGTATCTTTTGGCCAGGACAAAAAGTATCCAAACCCTTGTCAGCTCCCTCTTATTGTTATTACATTCTCTAACAGTAGATGGCACTCTGACACCACAGATGCTTCCCAATAATACCACTTCTATCTACCTCTGCTATTTGCACAAATCTGGTCTATGTTTTATTCAGACTTGCTTTGTCTCCCTATTGTACAGAGGCCAAATTCAAGAAACTGGAGAAGCGATGAGGAGGCGTAGGGTTGAGGGTTATGCTTCCTTTCTCACTCTTCTACCCTGCCTTGCTGCCAAGGATGTGACCTGAGACTGAAACAGCCTGGCCCACTCTGACACCCAGACGGCAAAGGAGGAAACCATTGCAGCTGTGTGAATCAGTAGTCCTTTAGGCTGGTTGACGTTTTTCTTAATGTGTAATTAAGATGTATTCTTTCTCTAAACAAAGTACCCTTTAGAGAGGAAGTCCTCCCATCAGCTTTAGTAGTCCCTAAACGGTCACTATACGCACATGAATGCATTTTCACCTACTTTACAGTATGTATGATATGCATTATTTAATAACAGAAATTGACAGTACAGATTTTGTGGCTTGATCTTTTTTGTCAATATCTTGTCATATGAGGCCCACACTGGAATCAGAATACTGAATATTGTTATGGTTTACTAGATTTTTGCCTAAAACATTACTTTGAAACTTTTAAACCCATCAGTTCTGGCAACATCGTGGGCAGAACATTTAATTGAATTAAAAACTTTCACAACATTTGAATCCCTGGTGTGTTGTATGTGACAATGAAGAAAACACAATTTCTTAGTTGTAAGAAAAATAATCATCTTTGATACGCATTTGAGTACTAATGACATTTATATGATTTGGTGATCTGTATTGTTTCAGAGGTTTGAATGTAATAAAAATAAAAAAAACTTTAATGATTGTTAAAATATTGGTTGTTACAGTATCATTAACACTAGAAACAGCTATGAGGGTGTATGGCCAGGAAGTGGCAGAGGTGCACCATATGTATGCCTAGGTCTAATTAAACATAGCTCTGAACAGAATTGAACATGTACTATTAGAGAGCCAATAATTTACAGGTAATTAACATCAAAGCTCCATTGTCTTATTCTACTAGGTAGTTAGTGCACATCTCTTTGTGCTAATTAGTAAATGCAATAACTCCTGTCTGATGAAAGAAGAACAATACTTAACTAATTTAGTTGAGGGTTAGAAATGACGATGCAACTTAAAATCACGTGAATGTGTCAAATTAAGGTTTAGAAAATCAAACTAGCATTGGATATGACATTTTGATGTGTTATGCTCTCTTATAAAAGCTCTTGAGAGAAACATACATATTTGCTTAAGATAGGCTACCCTCTGACTCTAACTGTTTCCTCATCACTTAATGATTTATTAGCTGTCCCAGCATATAAGAACCAATCGCTGTAGGCAACCGATTATCTGAACCGATAGGACCCCCTGCACTCTTCTCTTTGTTTGTATCTACCTAATCTAAAACAGGTCTCTAACATTAAGGGCAGTGGCCCCATTGCAGAGGGAACTCATTATTCATACTATAACAGCATTTGCTGCTGTACTGTGTCTCTCTTTACAGACCCCTCAGGGCAGGCATAATTCACGTATGTAAAATAATTACCTTGTTTTCTTAAAAGCTACAATACAGTATATGGGAGAGTGTGTTTCATAAAAGCTCAAGATGCATGATTTATTCTAATTGTTTGAAAAGAAAGTGTATGTAAGTGTTGTTTTTAGGTGGGGTTGATGAGATATAATTATGAACTTGGCAAAAGATTTCTCCCCTCCCCTCCCCCTGTATTTCCATCTGATATCTAATGAGTAAAGTGTTCACATGTGTAAACTTGATTGGGTGAAGGATCAATGGTGTTTATGTAAAATGTTTGTGCTGGAGTGAATGGCAAGTAAACATTAATGATTCAGATTGCTTGTTGTACCAAAAATGTTCCCTTTTAAATCCTGTGGAAAATATTACATAGGAAGTGCAATCTGTTTTAATGTACCTGCTCTAATTAGCATTTGTGTGCAAGTCAAATGGAGCAGCTAAGCATTGCTGAAAGAGAAAGAGCAGTGCCGTCTTATTTTAGGAGCTTTTTTTGACCCATGAAGGTCTTTGCATGTGCTTCTCTTCCATGATGAGTGTTGTAATGTGTAAACCAGTAGCACATCTGACATAGGGAGGCTTAGCCTAAACAACAGGACATTTAGTTTCAGAGTTGTATTATTAATAGATTATTTGCTCTACATACATATATTTTATATTTATGTTATATGTCATCTGCAAATTGATATTTTACGCCAAACAAAATCCCTAAAAATCCCTAATCTTTGGATATCTGGACAAGCATTGCCCAGGATTACACGAACACAAATAATATGCTGTTCAAAATATATTGCAAATTTGAGTAAACATCATACAGCATTATGTATACCATCGTATTAGTGAAGCATGTTTGCTATGCATATATTTGCTTAATGTGGGTGTGATATGCAGGGCAAAATATATATATAAATATTCAGTGATATGGTAGATTCACTTTAAAACATCATTAAACATACTGCATGTATAAATGCTGGAGAAATAATCTATCTCTAGGAGTGCTTGAGAAAGAAAATGAAACTATTCTATTTATTTTAAGAAAACAATAATCTGGTTGGTTTGAGAAAGTATTGTGTAACATTATAGTCAGTATAGGGGCCGGTCCACAAAAACAGGGCAAGATTCCACACCACACCACACTATAACTGATTGTGCACCTGACACAGATGGTGTCTTGCCCAGCTCAAAATACCAACAAACTGCTTTGCTCTTAGATTTTTCCCATATTTGTTCTCATCTCTCACTCTCCATTGATGAACATGCAGCCTACAAATCTGCACACAATTCTCCCAGGTCTTGTAAAGCTGTGATGGTTAAAGGTATATAGTGTTTGTAAACTAATGCACTTGTTGTCAATTTCACTAAATATCTCTAGATTACTATTCTCTGTGCACAATTAAAAAAATAATAGGGTACTTCTACACAGCCCTTGCTCCGTAAATAGGAACACAAACAAAGTGGTGCAGGCTGCACACAACAACAATGCCGTATGGCTTCGCAATGAGTTTCCAATGTGTGGGGCAGAGCTTCTAAGGAACACCTTATGGCATTGAAGAGAGAGTTGTTTTTGTTTTTATTTAAGATCAAAGTTAGCAAGCGTTCTCGAGAATGACTGACCCTTCCTTTAAAGGCAACCAAATGGTCTGAGATACATTTTAAAATGGCTTGCATCCCCTTCAAAGCAGCCTGTAGAACTAGGAGGTGTCTCGCTGGGAATATACCAGCCACATGTGAGATCTGAGGGAATGTGTCAAGATGAAAATACCTTCTCTAGCAAATAAGAAAAGCCACATGATGTCAATCTCACACCTTCATTGCACACTACACGCGCACACACACACACACACACACACGCACACACACACGCACACACACACGCACACACACACGCACATACACACGCACATACACACAACATACTTGTATATGCATAATTGTTTTGTGAAACCCTAACACATAATATATACACGTATTAGGGAGTTTCTTTTTTCTTACTTTGGCTAGCGCTATGAACTCAATACATTATGATTACTATCTAACTGGTGCTACAATATTGAAAAACCAGATGTATTTGTGGTTCTAACTATAGGGCCAATCTCAGCAGTGGTCTGGGTGTCAGACTCCAGCTTCAAACCCAGCTGTCCTTATGGGGATGAAAAGAGGACCATGGCTCTGTTGGAGCTCATAACCAGCAACACCTGAGAATTGTCTTATGTGATATTGGCTAAAATGGAGATATTAGTTTAGCCTTAGTGACTCTCTGCAGGGGTTGCTGTTGTTTTTGTTCTCATTTTGGATCTCTGCATAGGTTCCTTCTCTTTTATGTGCAGTCTGTACCACACCATGTCTAAACAGACCCAGCTTGTCTTAGACCCCCAGTAGAACCCCTCTCAGACTCTTTGGCACCACGGCCATGTGTGTGTACGTATAAGGCCATTATACTGTATGGTCCATCCATCCATCTTCTCCCGCTTATCCGGAGTCAGGTCGCGGGGGCAGCAGCTCCAGCAAGGGACCCCAAACTTCCCATTCCCGAGCCACATTAGCACGCTCTGACTGGGGGATCCCGAGACGTTCCCAGGCCCGGTAGATCGAGAGCTTTTCCTTCTGGCTCAACTCTCTTTTGTCACAACGGTGCGATAAAGTGATTGCAATACTGCTCCAGCTGCTCCGATTCTTTAGCCAATGACCCCTCAATCGCGAACAAGACCCCGAGGTACTTGAACTCCTACACTTGGGGTAAGGAATCATTCCCTACCTGGAGTAGGCACTCCATCGGTTTCCTGTATGGTACAAGGGTTCAATCTCCAAGGAATGATCTTCTTAGAAGAAGAACATTCTAAGTAAAGAGAGAGGACTATGTCAAATGCTAAAATCTCACCATCCAAGATAGCAGCAATATGAAAGGCTTTGATCATTAACTTGGACACATCACAATATGGTGGTAACAAATTATGCTTTGTAATGAGGCCACACTCTTCATAAGGAACCATTTGTGAATAACTGTTAGGAATAAATGCAGTTGGTTTTGCATTGAAATAGTCTGCTCTTTATTTTTGCTCATCATCTGGGCCTGTTGTTTTAATAGAACATGTATTTTCTCGAAGCTTCTCATATCAAGCGTAAAGACACAGGAAATTAAAGTATTTATGTATGCCAGCGACATAAGACTCCAGTTAACGTTTCTAAAGTGAACACGTGAAATGTTACAACCATAATCATTATTTTAATATAACCATGTACCATTAATAATTAGGCTTCCTGAAGAGATACAGATCATAGCTTTGGTAATGTTACATCTCTTGTGCCGGAGGGGGAAAATACATTTGGAATTAGCTCAGAGGTTTAGATTTGTACCCACCCCCCCTTCAATAAAGAGGTTTGTGTATATCTCCATGCATGCGTATGAGTGCACGTTTGTGTGAAAAATATGTCTTAGCTCACTCATCCAAATGAGTAATTGAGTGTCTGGAAGCAGAGCTGAATCACCCCCATCTTCACATTTAGATATGTGGATCTCAGTGGATCTGGGGAGTGCAATTGCACATGTGAAGAGAGTCAAAGTATTGTTTCTCAACACAGCATGCACAAATGCTCTCG
The DNA here is from genome assembly GCA_025399935.1 of Amblyopsis rosae. NCBI lineage: Eukaryota > Metazoa > Chordata > Actinopteri > Percopsiformes > Amblyopsidae > Amblyopsis > Amblyopsis rosae. Next base: position 212,850 of record JAODTR010000019.1, read on the forward strand.
TTATTCCTCCGTCCCATCAGTGGACACAGGATGCAAGTGAATTCCTCAGCTGCGTTCCCTTGGATTGTTTGTGCACAACGTTGTTGTGATCAGGCCAATAGGACATTGAGCAAGGTTAAAGGACGACAAAAACAAAACAAACAAAGAATATATATAATGTATATATAATATAATATATATAATATTTGTATATATAAAATCTGTGCAGTGCACAATATATTTACTTTGGTTGATCTTTATAATCACATAAGTGCTTAAGTGTTTAATTCCTTCTGTGCACTATTGTGATCTTTGTGAATGAGCTATGGCTGGTTCTACAAGCTAGGCACTCCAGCAAAGCAGCTGAGGACAGCAGGCAGCAATAATATTTGCCATCATTTTCCAGGGTACATAAACATCCATGCACCTAGCTCAGCTTGTACGTACTCCTGTGAGCATTACCAGCTAGTCTTCAGCTGGCACAGCTAGTGCTCGGATCATGATGTTGTCAGGCCATTTTCTGCCAATATTAGCAGGCATGTCTGTTTCTCTAATGGTTCCATCCTTCTCTGTGCGTTCTTTCACTTTTCCCCCATGTTGAGCCTATCGTGTCCGCTACATGTGCTTGCACGTGCAGCTATTGGTAAATGTGAAATCTGAGCTTGTAAAGTAAGTAACATGACATGTCAATGAAATCAGGAATCAGAGACAGGAACATCCCTGCTTCCAAATGACCTTAAACACTCTCTCCTTCGCTCTAGTATGACATGTAGTGGCAGAAAGTCATATCTTTACTGTCATAGTTATGCAACAGGTCCACCCTACCTGCTTAAAGTTTGTGTTTCCTCTTCAGCGAGAGTGAGAAGAGAAGAGGTATGGTTGGATGCATGAGGTTAAATGCAAGCTATGGTTGATCTAACCTACACCAGATGTGCCTTCCCTCTCTCACTTTAATTCTGAGACCATGCATGTTTCACAAGCATAGCTCTCCATCCATTCTGAACGGTTGGACCTATGGAGAGATGTAAATGTGAATTAATGCCTCCGTTATGCAGTTTACATGTCAGAAGATGCAAACTTACTGTGTCTATTCCGGCCCAGCCTGGGTGTATTTGGATAGAGGAGAAGGTTTGTTTAATTGGTTGTGTGGTAAATGTTTCCTGTAAACAAGACGACCATGTGTAAGCCTATTCCAGAAGTCTCTGTGTAGTGGAACAAGCTGTCCTTTGCAGTAGACAACAACCCACCCAACAACAAACAATGCTGAGGAACAATGTCAGTCCTGAGGCAGTCATGGTGATAGTATGTGTATTCAGTTTTGCATAATGTTCTTCGTGTATGCATGGCATTACCACAACACAGAAAGACCAATTAAGCTTTGCTTTATTACAATTAGGTGATGTAGTAGATGATTTTATTCAAAGTGACTCACACTGAGTGCAATTTCAAGCATGAATGCAAATTATGCACTGAGCAGTGTTGATAACGAGGAAACGGCTACTTTCAGTGCAAGACCTTGACTTTGTTTATCCACATACGCAAGTGTGCTTGTAAAAAATAAAAATAAAACGGACACTGTCAATATGCATATTCGATTGTTTTCCATAGGCGTGTCCAGCAAACCACCGGTGACCCCTCCTGCGCGACATTATGCCACTTCCCCCCTTTGTTTTCCCGCTCAGGAGGAACTTTCTAAAAATGTCTTTTCGTTTATTAAACATTCTCAACGTCCCTCTTTCCTCTGGCGCTCCGCTTGACTGCACACTGTGTGTTGAGAACGCTTTGCTGCGGAGCGCTATAGAGATAGATATCCCAAATAGTAGCGACACACAACAGGAACCGCTGAGATGTCGATGAGGATGTAGAAGGGTGTGTGTATATCTTCCTCTCCGAGTGTATTTATATACAATCGCATATCTTGTTTCATAACACATTGGACATTGACATTCACATGGGGGGTGGGGGGTGGAAGGGGATTGTTTTTGTTCAGGGGAAGGAGGGGGCACTTATATTGCTTTATTTGGTTTTACTTTTGAAACATTTTGTACACATTCACACACAAACGTAACATATGCACACTCTCACATGCCTACCCAGGCAGACATACACACATGCAAAGGACACGCTCATTCTCATCATCATACAGTACCCACTCATATATACAGTATACACATGCATAGGACACAAGCTTTACACGCGCTCATTCTCGTAATCATACAGTACAGACTTACATACACACACACACACGCACACACACACGCACACGCACACACACACGTGCGCGCACACACACACACGTGCGCGCACGCACACACACACACACACACACACACACACACACACACACACACACACACACAC
>JAODTR010000019.1:236373-260293 GCA_025399935.1 Amblyopsis rosae
GAGAGAGAGAGAGGGGGAGAGGGGGAGAGAGAGAGGCAGAGAGAGAGAGAGGGGGAGAGGGAGAGGGAGAGAGAGAGAGAGGGAGGGAGGGAGAGGCAGAGAGAGAGGGAGAGAGAGAGATGGAGGGAGGGGGGGGAAGGGGGAATGGGGGTGAAATAGCAGTAAAAGAAAAACAATATACATGTCTGTAAAGGTGGGGAGTGTGGGGGCTGAGAGGAAAGCAGCGGCAGTTTGACTTGGCTCTGAGGCTGCATGAAGTGCCTGAGTTCACGTGCGCGCACACGCGCGCACATTTGTGGCTGGCCATGCAGATCTGAGCTCGTGGCAACACAGATGAACAACAACTTTGTCATGCATCGCAAACATACAAACAAACTCGCTGTAGTATTCCATTGACTGAAAGAATGTTTGAAACAAACACATTGACTTTTCATACATCTGTAATAGATATAATACTTGTGATACATGATTCTGGGCCGTAAAAGCTTAATCACATACATAAATAATGTTCTGACATATTCACAAGACACAATGAGCTTGCAGCAGAGGTATTAAACCTGCGCGTGAGTGTGTGTGTGTGTGTGTGTGTGTGTGTCTGAAGAAACATTTAACAGTGAATGCCTGAAGCTGTGTCTGGAATCACTGTTTATCTGAGAAGTGACTATGTTTCAGACAGAGTGTGTATATTTTCCTCCACTATTTGCATGCCAGTTTATTTACATGAAGTGATGTAAACACACACTGTGTATGTGTACTGTATAGTGTACTGTATATACAAGAGTGTGGCTAGTGCCTGTGTGTGTGTGTGTGTGTGTGTGTGTGTGTGTGTGTGTGTGTGTTAGTTTGGCTTGGGGCTGCTCCAGCTGTGTCAGAATGAACCGCTCCAAATGCCTGAACTCCCCGAGGAGGAAGGAGAGGGGGAAGAGAAGGGGGTGAGTGAACATGGAGGCAGGGGCTGGGGAGAGGAATGAATGGGGGAAATGGGGGAGGGGGTGAGGGGGCTCAGTTTCCAGGCCCAGGTGCTGAGCGGGAAGAGAAGAGAAGTGAGGTGGGCCAGCCGGTCAGGACGAAGGCTAATCTTTTACTTCTCAGATAACTGTACCAAATGGCTTACTGGTGGATCATTAGTGACACTAGGTCATTTAAAAATAAAATAAATACAAACATTTGCATACAGCTGGCATAGCTTGTTATAAAAATATAATGCTTGGGACAAAAACAAAAAAACAAAAAAAGACATTTGGGATACATTTTGGACAGGAATATATGATTTATAAATCGCAATTATTTATTCCGTAAAGGGTGCGATTAATATAAGTCTTTTTTTTGCTCTGGTATGCATAACATGCAGCTACGATGTATGTACTGTACACATCATGTGATGTGCTGTGTGTATTTCCCTTCTCTGACATCACTTCTTGTGCCTGGTGCAGCCCCTCCTATGGATGAGGAGAGTTGTGGTGTGTCTGCCTGTCTACACTTGCTGTGCAGACCTTCTGCTCCTGTACAGCAGGCACAGACAGGCAGACAGATGGCAGCCCCGCTGACAGACATCCCTCCCTCCACCAATCAGAGTGCAAGGCCACTATCAAGCAGTACATGGCATCCTCTATCTACTCCAATGTTTCTTTTAAACGACAGCGATTTAATAAACTATGGTTGACTTTCTCCGGTGTTTCTTGTCTTTACTCAATACAATTAGGGGTTACAAAATTGTGCACCTCTGAAAATTATAATCATACTTTTTTTTTAACCTAATTGTTTTATTGTTTTTAATAAAATAAACACAATGGTGTTCAAGATTGTGTATTTGTGCAGACTCGCACACAGTGATTGCAAGCAAAAAACTGCTTTTTAATGGAATGTTTGAGAACCAAAAATAAAATGTAAATAAAACTAATAAAAATACGAGAAGCCTAAATACTGCATAATATACACCTCGTCTATTGAATTCCACATTACTTGAGCTAGTGTAGGCCTCACCTCATCATCCTTGAACCAGCACAGGCTCTCCGCGGTGAGGACAAACCAGTAGCCCCTGGACTTGATGATGCTGATGTTGCTGATGGTCAGCCAGCCCTTTCGGATAACCTGCACAGCAGCGAAAGGAAGCAGATCAGTGAACTGTGGTGGGAATAGTCCTTTGTGATGTGCGGAGTAGACACAAGTAATATCCTCTCTTGTAACATAACGTTGGAAAAGGAACTGCGTTTTGGCAGAAAACGAGGAATGAGACATATAAGCCATGTGACCAATCTAATTATAAACATCAGGAGCCTATTTTCAGCTCTGGAAGCAGAACACACTTGCAAACAATATAAAGAAAAAGGGAGGGAAACGAGGGTAAGGGGCACACCAAGTGCAGCGAATCTGTGTTTAAGAAAATAAACTCTGCAAAAACATTTAAAAAATAAGGAAGGAAAGGGCATATAGCGTAAATATTTCTCTCTGTAAATATTGTGTTTCTGTCACTGTGGGAGAGAAAGCGTAGCAACACAAGATATGATCGGTTTACACTGTAAACAGAGCAAGCAAGTGTGAATGACATTAGCTGTCTGAGCAGAGTCATTGAATGGAGGCTGCTCCAGCAAGAGTTTACATGATAGCTAGCGTCAGTGACATGCCAATATCACTCACACACACTCACACACACACACACACACGACCGGCGGGAGCAGCAGTAAGTGAGTAGGCTTTAAGGAACTGATGTCCTACTGTTAGGCTTGAGGGAGGAGTCACACCCTGGAACAGGAGAAAAACCCAAAGAGGATGTTAGGATGTAGGAATGTTCTAGAATTAAAGTCATAATTATAAGTCCGCCGGGGCAGAGAGCCATCTATATTTATGTTAAAATGAGAAACATGTATATTAGAAACATGTATATGGGTAATATACTTGGCACAGCGTGAATGATTACATAAAAAACATAATTTCCTCAACCAGATGAACAGTATATTTAAGTACAGTACAGTGATAGTTTTATAACTAAAATACAGGATTATGGTTGATTTATAACAGCAATAAAATGCACTATGACATTAAAATTGAAGTCAGTTGCTTATTTGATATATATTTATTGACAGTCTAGATTCTAGACTAGTGGTACAGTGTTCAACCCTGGTCGTTATCAGGATCCTGCAGAGATTGATAACGACCCATTCATTAGAACCAGGTGTGTTGGAGCAGGGAGACATCTAAAACATGGATACAAGGATACAGTAGATCCCCAGGTCTAGACCTTTACTAATATCGACACACAATATTAGCTTCCTGCTACCTCACGTCTGACTCACCTGGTTTCTAAACATGCCCATCAGACTATTCTTATTGTTGTTGTTGGGGTTGTTCTTTATGTGGGCACTGAGAGGACCAAAGACACAGCAAACATGGCTTAATTTATAATGCACAGTTCACTTCTATCTGTGACTAGATGTACTGTATATTACTTGGTTTGCTGATACTCACTTAGAGAAGCCAATGAAATCGTCATGGTTGGTGTTAATGTAAGATAGCTGGACATCAATGAGCAGCAACACCTTAATACGATACAGTAGGCAGGAGATCAGATAAGAATGTTTAAAATGTAACATATCTTTAACACTAACAGTAGTTAGTTAGATAGGTATATATATCTAAAATAAATAAATGATATGTAAACATAACACAAAAAGTAAGGACATTTTAGTTTGGTAGATTGTTTCTTTGTTGTAACAATGCTTCTTGGCAATACATCTTAAACCATTGGAAAGCCTGATTATTTCCCTTTTTAACAGGTGCCACATTTGTGAGGAACATGCATCTGTGGGATGAGCAGCAGAGCTGAGTATGTGGGATGCGCCTATGAAAGATTTGCCAAATCTGCTCTGACAATGCTAAACATCTTTTCTTTGCTGTTCTCTTGTTTGGTGTTGTTTGGTGGATTGAAGTATGAAGACATATTGGCAATTTACCAATTTAATCATTTAACAAACAGGAGTATCAGTAGCATGTGGAAGAACCATAAACAACCACAACAGCCTGGCTCCTCCTCATGCTGGTCACCAGCCTGGCCACACACTGCTGTGGGATGGCCTCCCATTCTTCAACCAGCATTTGTCACAAGTCAGCTAACATTGTTGTGTTGGTCGCTGTGGCACAAACGGCACGCCCACAAGTGTTCACAAATGTCCTTACTTTTAGTTTATATACAGTATACCTGGTCTTTGCAAGTGCTCTCTTGTCTATAAACTTCAGCAGTCACAATTCTCTCTGTCTGCTCTTTCAGGTTGGGAAAAGAATGAAGCTGTGGAAAGGGTTAAACGACACATCTACTACGGATCTACGACACTTTGTCATCGTGATCACGCAGATCAACAAAACACAAGAATCCACATGATGAAACACAGATGAACAGACACACACAGCTTCATACCTTGCTGGTGCATTGGCACACTGTGGTGATCAGCTCTTGTATGACCATGTCAACACATTTTACACATGGCCCTTTCAGCTTAACAATTTGTCGTTTTACTATTGCTTCAAATGCCATGTCAGGGGTAAACAGGCCTGTCCTATATATAGAGGTGTCACGTTTAATAACAAAAATAAGAACATATTTTTTGGTGAAAATGAATGAAATACTGCATACTAAACCTGACTCCGTGGATGTTTTTGATTGCATAAGTAATCTCCCGGCGCAGGTCCCTCTCATTACATTCAATCTGAAAGCACAGACAGCCTTGCCACATTAAGAGACAAGCTCTGAGATGCATGCAGTCAGTATTCACAGACTGGTGGACGCATTTTAAACACGCACCTTCACCAGTTCGTGAGGGAAGCGTTCATGGAATATTTGGTTTATCTTGGCTCCTCCTGACAGCTCTATAGTGTTAATGTTGTCTCCGGAGCCGTCGATGAGCTTCTCAAAGTCCAGCCCAAACCGCTGGATTGACCTCAAAACATAATGGTGATTGGAAAATGAGTTTCGTGAAGCCAAGAATTTAGTTGTTAAACTGTCGTACTACCAGCTACAACTACTATTAAACGACCACACAAATACATACACAAACATCTTACACCAGATGAACAGTATATGCACAAACAAATACACAGATGCACTACACGATGGAAAGGGATTTGTTCTTTCTCAGGAGTCAGGGACAATAGCAATTCAAACAGAAGACACAGGCCCACATACACATACACAACTGGTACTGACTGGAGCAGTGCCTTGGTTTTGCATGCAGGATCGCCAGGCTTATAGTGGCTGAAGGCCTTAACCTCATTGTCCAAGAGCAGCAGTTTGCTCTGCAAGTGACTACGGGAGGCTGGCAGATTGGCCCGGATGTGGTTTATCAGTTGCTGCAAATGCAAGAAACACAATGTTTTGGACATTTGTATGTGCATAAACATTGTTAAAGGTAAAGTAAGCGAATGCAAGCTAAATGTAAGCTAATACACTTTTTGTCAAATTTTATAAATATCTCCATGGATTTCGCTGGCTTGCTGCTCTCTGTGCGTGTTGAAAAAAGTATCTGATACTTCTACACAGCCCTAGCTCCGTAAATAGGAACATAAACAAAGTGGCGAACACCGCTTGTATCAACAAAGTTGTAGCACTACACTTTGCTTCACACGATGCATTTCTACGTGTGATGCGCCGCCCTCGGAGTACGGCGGAGCGATGCTGTTTTGATTTGAGCTCGAAGTTAGCAAGAATGATTGACCCTGCCTTTAAGGATTACAAGAATATATTGGAACATTTGAGGTAATGTATCCTGATCCTCGTAAATAAGTGTGAATGTGTAAATCTCTGTGTGTGCGTGTGTGTGTGTGGTACCTGATTAAGGACTCTCTGTAAATGTGACGTGCCCATGCTCTCTGCCATGTGTCTGTAGACTGGATGGGACAAGAAGAACTTCTTCTCTGCAGCCAGAGCTGCTTTGATGCCTTTCTTCCCATCAATGTCCTTCTGACTGCGGTTCACGACCCCTATGTAACCTTGAGAGGGAATGATGTGCATGTGGCAGGGACAGCTTAAGTAAGTAAAGTTAAATATCACCTGAGACTATGATTCAATTAGTATTCCAACAGTCCTATTATCCAATGATATTCTCAATTAGAGTTAGTAATTGTAAGGAAAATAAAAGTTAGCATCTGTATTCCGAACAGCATGCAGGAAAGGGCAGCTTAAATCCTCTCTTTAGTGAAGTAATATAATAGTCGTAGGGTCCATTGCTAATGCCTCAGCTTTTTGCTGTTGTCATAGCAGTCATTTTTCTGAGCTTCCGTAACAAATACATTAGTACCGTAGGAGAAGGATGAAGGAGCCACCAGCTGGTTGATCCCTCTTCTCTCTCTCTCTCTCTCTCTCTCTCTCACACACACACACACAGACACACGTTTAACTGGGAACTGGGTATTCTGGCAGCAATAAGCCACAACTTTAGCTCCCACAGTCGAGACTGTAACACCAACACATGAACTCTTTATCGCTCTCGGCAGGGGCTGATTAGCAAACAGTGGACATAACAGATATTACTGTAATGCCATTCCTCTGTTAAGGCTTATGCCTATGCTGCTGCAGAACTCTCCCACTCACTACTATTTCCACATAAGCCAAACACATACACTGTATACACACACACAAATAACACTCACCTCTACGCAGGGGAAGTAGTCTATTTTCTAATATGTCCCGGGCATCTGTCCCTTCATCCATAAGGTCCAACTTGGTAATAACACCTATGGTGCGCTGGCCTGAAGGAGAAATAAAAGGAGAGTCCTATTTGTAGATAAGAAGCAACGGATATATAGACACATGCAGCTGAAGGAGCCATATCTGCAACTGTATTGCATTGTAAGCTCTTGCACTGTTGCATTCAACACATTTCAACAGAAAACATATACACAAGTTGCACAAATAAAATCGAGGACTTCATGGTTCAAGAACCGCCACAAGCTTACATTATATCATCATTTGATATTATATAATCAATGACTTGGACAAATAGTAGAATACTATGACACCTGCCACATCTCTACTCAAAATGAGCTAGCCTATGTTTAGCTCAATATAGCACAGCTGACATGGGGATACTGTGGGCCGAAGAACAGTTTCAAGTAAAACCGAGATAGAGAATTAAGGACAAATAATATGTACTCCATCTGACTGATTACATTGTCTAAGGCCCCAATAGTGAGATGCGTCGCACAGAGATTGGCTGCTTGGACCAAGTGTGATATTGACGAGCAGTGCGACTCAGCGCCTTGCACTGAAAAGTTGGGGATATTTTCACTTTTATGCGCGTCGGAAAAACACTAGAACAATGTGATGAATATTATTTGAAATGTGAATGTAGAAATATGTTTTTACAGTAAATGAAAACACTTGAAAAATGTGACGAAAATTATTTGAAATGTGAATGTAAAAATATGTTTTTACAGTAAATCTCTTTGATAACCCATCATTTATCATAGGAAACAATCTGTGTGAATGGGAAAATATGTTTTTACAGTAAATCTCTTTGATAAACCATCATTTATCATAGGAAACAATCTGTGCGGATGGGAAATAGTATACGACCGTTATTCGCTGCCCAAACAGGAAGGAAGGAAATCCCTCAAAATTGTAGTCTTCATTATTAGTTAATAATGCTCAATAATGAATATAAAAACTTTTTGTTCCAACAAATCTAATAATAACACCAGGATTGTTAAAGGGACATTCTGTGCATGTCCAGAACATTGTTATAAAGATCAATAATTCCAAAGCACTCTGGCATATGGGCTTGCATTCACAAGACAGTTGTTGGCTGCGTCAAATCAGGCAGGTACATCTTCTGAGGGGTGCACGTCAGCCCTAGGGCACGTTGTACGGGACGTGGCTGCTCTAGGTGCGACGCAGAAGCGTGGCTTACCCTGTGGGTCAACGTCTTTGGCCAGTTTGAGGGCGTCAGAGTTGGCCAGGTCCGTGTTGGCCGGCGTAACGGCCAGTATCAGACAGTTGTCTTTACAGATGAACTGCATGATCATGTCTCGTACCTGGTACTCTATGTCTGCTGGCTGTTCCCCCACTGGAACCTTAGTGATGCCAGGGAGGTCCACCAGAGTCAGGGACAGCACTGAAACACACACACACACACACACACACACACACACACACACACACACACACACACTATCATCATGCTCATCAATATGGCTGGACACATACAATCTCACACACATTTCCTGGGGTGGTGTTTGTGTGTGTGTGTGTGTGTGTGTGTGTGTGTGTGTGTGTAGGCGGGGGAGGGGGGTTAGTTTACCATGTGGGGAATGAACCCGTAGGTTGATGGGGACAGGCGAGATGCCCCTATTGACTCCTGTCAGTCTCTCTGTCTCCAACTCTATCTCCTGTCGAACCTCATTGAAATCTGTGAACTTCTTTCCCTGGCAGTGTAAAAACTCCCCATACTCTGTAAAGACACACCTGTAGTCAGCACAGCACGATGGAAACCAGAAATAATGCTGATCGCACATAATTAGTATGTTTAGTTGATTGAAATTCTTTATTTAAAGACTACCTTACCAAATTGACATTTCCCAAGCCCCGCCCCTTTTTGCATGTCCTCCAATAACAGTTGAGCATTTTTTTAATCTGATGGAACAGGTCTGTTTTGCTGTAATACCACATCCTGTATACTTTTGATGAATGGCAACTGAAATTGAAACATGCTGCAAATACAAATCTCTGATATACCGTGATTAGTTCCAAAAAATTATTAATGCTCTGACTTTCCATGTCTGGTATAAAATTGCATGAGATTCCAGAATTTTCATAACCAGTGGTGGGAACCCTGTAAATGCTATACTGCCCTCTGTTGGTATGTTATGTGGTTTGCAGGGATGGGTCACATCAGCCCATATACAGTAGTTGTGTTTGTAATAATGAGTGTAGAACGTGTGTGTGCGTGTGTGTGTGTGTGTGTGTGTGTACGTGTTGAGGGGTACCTGTGGTAGAAGTAACAAGCTGGAGGATTAAAGGTCTTCTGGTGACAATTCCTGAACCACGTGGTAGGAAGTCTCTGAAAGTTCAGATAAAGGAAAAACAGAAGTTGGGAATTAAACAGACAACCTCACACACAGGAAAACTGTTCATGTCCATAATGCACACACTGAAACTCTAATAATAACCTATACAGTATACTCCTCTTTGTTGACAACGCAAAACAAGGTGATATAATGTCTTGTATGCAACATGAAAGCTCTTTGTAGACACAATGGCTGCAGACAGCGGCCAACCATAATATTATTTCTTCCACACTTTCCTAATAAACAGGGAAGGAAAATATATTCTACTGGAAATAATATATGAATCAACATGTAGGCCTAATATCAATATATTCTGTATTTAGAATATTTTCCAGTAAAAATTTAGGAAGTTATACTATATCCTGATGCTGATTCTCAGCTGGCACAGAACGTGTATCAGTATCCAATAGGAAAATAAACATTAGCAATTGTTCAGAGCAGCCAGGTTTTTGCCTGAAAAGCTTATTGTAGACTATTTGACTGCATGCTCTCTTTGGGTTAGGGTAGCAAGAAGACTAGTAATGAAAAAAAAAGAAAAACATACTCAGTTCTACACTTGCAGAACATAATGTAGGCTCTTAAGTCTTAATGCAATGTGCAATGCAAAGGCATCATTCAAGATATTATTTTGAAACTTCCTTCCAGAAAATGAAGATGAAGATCTTGTTTGACCTTTGTGTGAAGCACATTTCACACAGGGAGGGGTAGGAGCAGGTTAAGGGGGTGTTGTTTGTTTCCATGTGAAATGTAGACTTTAAAGCCATTTGAGACTGCAATGTGATTAAGGGCTATGTAAATAAAATTGACTTGACTTGAGAAGAACATTTCACAGAAATGGGTGACTAAATGTTATGCATCTCTCATCATATCTACCACTTTTCCATTTAAGGGTTCAGTTGTCATCATGAACTGCATATACACCATAGGACCATGTACCTAATGGTTACAAAGATAAGATGTTGTAGGCTACTGGCTGCAATCACAGAATGTCAGGCATCTCCCATCAGTGTAGCTATAGCAGTACTGAGTATCTACTCACACAGAAAACAGAATAACGAACCCTACTGTTAGCCTATCGTATCGTACTAATAAAGTATATTTTTACCATGGAATGTGTGAAGCTGGATATGCAATAAAAACATTTTTGTGTTACAGTACACGAATGCATTACTACTGAAAATGTTCACTATAATTTTCATAAAAGTGTTTACCTGCCAACAAAGTTTTCGAGAACAGAGCTCTTTCCTGCGCTCTGGCCTCCCACAACCGCGATCTGTGGCAAGTCGAGGTTACAGGTTTGGCCGATAGTGCAGAAAGTATCTTGAAGACGGTTTACCAGCGGTATCAACTCTTCCATCCCACGGTTGCCCATCGCAACAGTCTGGCAGGCACGCCACTCACTATTAAAATGTGTCTAAAAAAATATTTAACGGCAGTTCTGAGTAGCCTACTAATCAGACCAACCAAAACAACACAGACAATCAAAAAAAACTATGCCTACTTGAGTCGTTTACAGTTCGTTATCGAAACAATTCCTCGAAGGTCAGCGACTGGGAAGCACCAGCACCTGGACGAAGCGGTCAGTGCGTCTATGTCAGACCCGACGCGTGGTGGTTGTCACCAAGAAGAAATCTGTTAAAGACTCTTTAACTTACGATGGCGTTCGCTTATTTTTCAAAGTAGTCTCCAATAATCAAACTATTTAAAGATATACTTTAAAAAGTCAACTTCGGTGTTAGATCGTTCAGGAGAATTATTCTACTACGTAATGTACTAGATACGACCTAACGGTTGTTTCGTGCGCATGCGCAGCGCAAACTCATCTGTCACGTTAAATTACTTCACTACTTGTTCACTACTAGTCTACTTTTGGTCACCAGGAAATATCGACTACGGTAGTAGCTAAGTCCGACAGTGCTTCGACTTGTCTGACACCAAGGAAGTAATCTTATGTAGCAGAAAGCTATTTAAATCACACTACTGCGGGTAGGGATATGAAGCACGCACCCCCATAAAGTATGCAACTGTAAGCATGGTGCTTCATCTACTCCTGTAAATAACTCTGCATTATTTGGCAATGAGAGTGTGGGCGTGGACTGGAGTAGTTCTTTCTGAAGAGTTGTTAAGTTAAATAAATACACAAAACACTAAGAAATTAAACGATTAACATAACAATGCAGAACGTTTGTATTAACAAAATATTACACGTCATTTTATAGTATAATAATAAGAAGAAGAAGAAGAAGGATTGCATAATATTATAAATAAATACAATCAGTATTCTCAGAGGTTTATTCTGAAGAAGCTCAAATAAAAATACACATTTCTTATATTGTATACCTTTTCATAATTTACTTCAGCATTATATTCTGTTAAAATATACATAGTGGTTGCAAACAATATCATGCACATTTCAGGTCTTTCACCAGGTCAGCAATGTCTATACGTGGGCTGGTTGTTCTTCCACTGTTATTACTGCATAGCGCACTCTGCAGATTCTTGGCTGCCTGTGTTAAGGATGGAGGGATAGCATGCATACTGCAGTCTGAACCGGCTTCTCCATGGCAACACAGCAGTACCTCGTTGACTTCCCCTTCAATCCTCCGAGAGAACACGGAGGGAAACACGTCTCGCACACGGCACAACACACTTTGCCTCAAGGCTGAGTCACGACACACAAGGTTCAACATGAAGACACCTGAGAGAGGATAGAGAGAAATGGGTAGGATTATTAATGGTCAGGGCAAATCTTGGAAGATATAGAGAACTAATCCGTGTTCCTCCACCTCTGGCAGTTAGCAGGTTGCAGACTTTCTTCAGGAAGGAGATTTCCACAAAACTAGCAGGAGGGCAGCTCATACCCACAGTAGTGTCCTTGCTGTCCACATCAAACATGACAACGTCAAACAAACGGCCGCCTGAGAGAGCAAGAAGATTTCCAAAGTCAGCTCTCGAGTCCGTCTGTAGTGTAACAGTAGAAAGCTAAAGACTATTGACTCCATTCTCCATCTATTGACTTACATTCCTCCAAGGCATGGATGTGTTCAAGTCCATCTCCAAGAGTAACTATCAAACGGTCATCAGGTCTGAAGCCAAACCAATCCTTCGCCACCTCTAGCACAGCAGGATCTAACTCCACAACTTCAACAGTGGCACCAGGCACAAAGTCATGCAGGAACTGAGGCAGGCCTCCTCCACCGAGCCCCACCAGGAGCATTGAAACTGGGACATCAATGAGGAGAGACAACGGGTGTAAAATACTAGAAAGAGATCTATCCTAAATATACAGCGCATAAGGCCCTAATCACACAGATACGTGTCGCTAGAAACGCTATCTTGGTAATCCAACACACGCACACGCACGCGCGCACACACACACACCTTTGCTCTGCAGTGCATCCACGCCAAGCATCGCAAGGCCAGCCACCATTACTTCATGGTGAGCACAGCTTAGGAACCCACTGTCCACTGAGAGAGAGGTTGAGGCTGTGTCTGGAGGAGCCACTTGCTTGACCTTCTTTTTATGACTTGACCCTGTAACAAAAACATCATCATTATCGTTTCACTCGTGTTAGCCTCTCGGGGGAAAAAAGCAGCAGCGAAAGGTGTAACTAGACCTAATCTACACTTCTAAATTTAAAAACGGGGGGTTTCTAATTCGTTTTATAAATAAAATCCCTTCCACACCAGCATGTTTAAGAAAAAAAAAAGTAGTTCACAAGGAAATACAAAACTACGCTGAAAACCCTGCCAAGAGCATGCCAAGCCAGCAGTCTGCGATATAATCCTATAACCTTAAAGCCATTTTGGTCAATCAGAAGCCTGACTACTGGTTCTGAAATGTTGTCAGTGACATCCATAGTGCATTCTTGAGAGCCTCTGCTCGTCATTATAGTTGGATAGTAACTGTATGTAAACATGTAAAAAGTCCTGTTAGCAAGGTTAAAAACAACACAGTTATGCCTTCGTCCGCCATTGCTCAAACACTGCGCATGTAAACCAAAGAGTTTAGAATTATAGCAAGATGGAGCATTATAATGCATTTCAATGGAAGCAAAAATCCAATATGGAAGTGCCATCTGTTAAATTATATTCTCTCTGATGTAAACAGTTAACAGCGCACATCAAACAAAGGTGAGGTTACAAGCCAAAAACGCAGTTTTACCTGTCTACACCGAGTTTTAAAATATCTTCACCCTGGCAGGAGATTTGCTAAACCTTCGGTTTTAGTGATCGGATGCACCGTTTACGTGTGGATGAAAAGCCAAATTGTGCAGTAAAAGGTTTGTTTATAAAAACAGCAGTGCACATGTGGATGTAGCATAAGTAGGACAACTGACCAGTATTTCCACAGACAAGGCGGCCCTCCGACTGAACGAGGCCAGAATTAGACATGAACACCAGTCTGCGGTAAAGCTGGCCGTCTTCTCCTCTCACATCCTCCACAGAGTATTCTCCGCTCAGCTCACTCACGCCCTTGCTGACGACCTCCCTCCAGCCCAGTTCACCGCCAACTGACACGAAGGGCACCTGTGTGGATACGAGGAGAAAAGTATCGTAAATGAACCTTCAAGTTACGTTCACACACTGCTGACGTTATTTTAGATGTAGCCGTGTGTTCAATAAACCCCCCGGAATTGCCTACCTGGTGGTTGGCAGGCATACCGGGAGGAGCAAAGTCCATCACCATAGGTGACAGTTCTGCCTGGATGGCCTGCATGTCTGTATACTGCTGGTTCCTGTGCATTGCCACAATAACCAGGCGTCTAAACTTGGCACTGGCTGCCAACTGTCTTCGCCCTTCACTGGAGCCATACAGCCAATCAGTCTCTCTGCCTTGAGGCACTGGACGCGGGAAGGGTGAGGAAAAGCACCATTAGTGTGTTGTAATGTGTGGCAGATGTGTGTAGACTGAACAGACCGATCCCAAGCCCTGCCCCCTTAACCTGTCCAACCTAGTTACTGTAACTAGCAACCGCATATTAAGCTATTTCAGGAAAACAGACAGTTGAAGGAGTTTCTGTCAGATTTAAAAAAATGCTTATCTGTTATTGGAGGATAGGTGAAAAGGGGCGGGGCTTGGGATTGGTCAATTACAATGAATGTGTAACCAGGTTCGTGAGACACTTACCTATAAAGATAGCAAAGTGGTTTGCTTTCGACACCTTGGTACCGGGAGGACAATCCTGCACTGTGAGAGTAAACCTGGGAAGGCCCGTCTTGACGTGGCACAAGGTGAGCCAGTGGTTAGAGGTGGCGTCTGTGGTCGTGCGCAACGTCTTTCTCATGACGGAGTATGCCTGGTGCTCTCTCACCGCTGACAAGAGCTCGCCCACCTGCGAGAGACGGCTGGAGGCACCGTCCTCGCCAAGGCAGAGCTCCAAAATAGGCGCGGGCATAGGCTGGCGAAACTTGGTGCAAATCAAAACAAACACAGGCAGCGCAAAGGAGTCCTCTACATGCTCGGTTTCTTGCAGGCAGTGGATTCTTATGGCCCAGCCCATCTGAACAAAGTGATCTATGGCCAACTTGATCACACTCTCCTGGGCCAAGGTCACACAGACATATCGACCGCCTACTGCTAGAACTCGTCCTACCTAAAGGTAGAATGGGAAAAGCAAAACAAGGGTGATAATGTGTTAAAAGATGGAACAGGCGTTATCTATATATTCTTGCAAAAACACTACTAACCTCTGTGAGCATCTTCCTAGCCAGAGCGCCTTCTTCTTCAGAAGCCATGGCATCTAGAGTGCCCTTATCCAAAGTGACCTGATAGCTGGAATCTTCATAGCGTGTCTGGGTTGCATCCACTTGTTGAAAAGTCAGGTCTGGGCGGCGCTCAGCATTTCGCTGATTCATATGGTTAATCACCGTCTCACTTATGTCAATGTTGGTCAGATGCTTGTACCCGACATCATACATCTGCTCACTAAGCTCAGAATTGCCACAACCTACCACCAAAACCTGATGATGAAATTATAGCAGTTTACGATATCAGTCATATCATGTCATGCGGGAATTCATAAAACTTTCAAATTTCATTTAAAATGCTTACGTTATCCTGGAGTTTGACGTATTTATGCAACACACCACACAGTTTGTTGTAGTCTCCATACCACTCAAACGCCTTCTCTCCGCGCTTCTTAAAGAAACGCTCCCAGTATTCAGCAGAGCTAAACTCCTCAGCAGTACGAGGTAAAAGACTCATGTCCTGTAGTTGTTATTTAACAGCATGCATAGAAATGTCTTAGTTGATCATATGACAACTGTCCTGTGTATTCACAGTATTTCCACATGGAAAGAAAGAACGCTCTTATTCGTTTAGTTAAATTACGGTTAGAAAATATATCAAATAGTGCGTTAGCGCCACCTGTTGGTCATATCAGATGTCATAAAACATATAAAACTCAAGTCATACATAGTTAGTCGACATAGTTAGTTACTTTTTAATAACAAAATGCATTTTTACTAGTCAACTCCTATTTTTACAATTAGGGATTTGTAATTTTCCCCGTCTGAACATAATACATCCATGGTTTGAACAGTAATTTAGAAACCCGGACAGTTTTTATGTACGAGCAGCTTGTAATAGGCGGAGTTTGAACATTTTGCCGGTAGACACGTCTTGTCATTGGCTGCAACCAGGCCATATAACATTTCATTCGGCGACGGTGGTTCTGCCCCCACGCGTCCTCCGCTGATAGATTCCGGCCAGCATACATGTTTAGCATGGCTGTACCTGCAAGAAAATCTGTGGTCTTTGTGACTGGAAACGCCAAAAAGCTTGAAGAAGTTTGTATTTTGCTCCTAGACATTATGATCACGAATATAAATATATGTATCTGTCAATAGCGTTTATGTTTATTCCGTTGTTCATATCTTAACTCGAAACTAGAACAGCCCACTCCCGACTGTAACATTTACACTTGAATAAGGTAGATATTTATTCACCTATGTGTATGTTCTAACACGTCTTTTCAATTTATAATAACACCAGGTTATTCAAATCCTGGGAGACACGTTTCCTTATAAACTAGTTTCCAAGAAGATTGACTGTAAGTAAAACAAAATAATGTGTTCATAATATAAAATGGAATATCCCTTTATTCAATACGGCTGTCAATTCATTATCCAGTGCCTGAGTACCAGGGAGAACCAGATGAGATTTCAATACAGAAGTGTAAAGAAGCTGCAAGACAGGTGTGTAAGCCGTTTTATTTGCTCCAGTATATCAAACACCGTCTGTTATAATCATCAGTTTCTTTGTATTGTTAGGTTGATGGGCCTGTGATTGTGGAGGATACATGTCTGTGTTTCAGAGCCCTTGAAGGGTTGCCTGGTCCATACATGTTAGTATTATTGTTATCTATTATCAGTTAAATAATTACTAGTTTTTAAATTTTTGTCATGTGTTGAATTAACAAGTCTCACATTTTCTAGAAAATGGTTCCTGGATAAACTAAAGCCAGAGGGTAAGTTGAGGGTACAATGAATGTGTATACAACATACATGTCAGAAAGGCTGTATATACATGGATTTGGTTTTGTTTCAGGACTGTATAAGCTCCTAGCTGGTTTTGAAGATAAATCAGCTTGGGCCCTCTGCACATTTGCATTTTCTCCTGGAAAAGAGCAACCTGTACAGTTGTTCCGAGGAATAACAGAGGTAATTGTCTTTTCTTAATTTGTGTTTAATTCTGTCTCACAGATGTATTTTCTCATATGCACCAGTTTTGTTTTGTTTTGTCTTTTTAAGGGGTGTATCGTGGAGCCTAGAGGACCAAGAGATTTTGGATGGGACCCTTGTTTTCAACCAGAGGGTTATGATAAAACGTAAGCAAGCTCGTTTGTGTAATTCTCAATAATGCCACACGGGGGTGCCAGATGTCAGACATATTTAAATCAAGTCGCTTCACTGGTACAGTAGATATACTGACTTCCCTTTCTCTAGATCAGCTGGACCAGGTAGTACAGTAGCTGTGTGCCACGAATAATGACACAAATGCTTTGTTTTTATTGACTTATACATTTCATCTTCCCTACAGCTATGCTGAGTTGCCCAAAGAGATGAAGAATACAATATCTCACCGTTACAGAGCTCTTGCTGCTATGTCTGAGCACTTCTCTCATTTGAACAATGAAACTGCAAAACAAAAAGAAAAAGCAGGAAGATTGAACAATTGCTGAATGACAAATGGTCAGTATAACTGTCCAGCCAGGCAGCTTCTGGAACGATGTGGGTCAAACCTCCACTCATCTGAGGAAAGAAAGGGAAAGAAGTCAAGCTGGTCTTAGAGTTGTGTACCACCATATAAACTTTATGTACTGTTGTCTGTTTATGATCTTTAGTTTTTAATAAATCTTAAATTGCAACCACGATCACCCTTGTTTGTCTACCCAATACAGTTATAACTGTGAATAAAATGACCATAACAAATAGTCCCGATAACGTGGAAAGCAAATGGAAAATATCTTGTTTTAATTTTTCCATGGTGGATAGCGTAAGCCAACCTTGTGAGTTAGTTCTGCATCCACATGTTGCCAAATATTTATTTAGGAAAGGAGCTTGAAGAGGAGCTCCAGAGCCCTGATGAGAGCAGCAGACATGACAGAGACTGGGCCTGACTCCTGGGGGTACTGAGAGGAGGATGGGAGTATGTGGACAGGATGGAAGACTTTGGAATGCTGGTGAAGACGGGTGGTTTAGTATAAATAGAACATTGGTAGAGAGGGAGTGTTGGTGATTAACGACCCAGGGAATATGTGCGTCTCTGTCCAAGATCAGGGGGCTTAGCTTTGACTGATGCCTCTCATGTGTATTGAAGAGGTACTAGCGTACACAAACATCACTGAAGTGGGGCCAGGGGGAACAGAAGATAATGTATTGCACAGTAATGGTGAAATGAAAATGCAAGCTTGTGGCATCTAGAAATTATAACATTATAGAAAATGTGCTACAAATGAGGTCACCGAATGTTTTTAAATGAATCCTCAATCCTCAAAGCAAGATTAGTGATGGCCAAAGATCAAATGTTCAATTGTAAATTCTAATGTGTTTTCATTAACTATTCTAGAGTGTAGGATTTAAAGCAAAACCAACATGCTGTTTTTACAGGCTGTTTGGAGGCAGTGTATTGTCTACAAACTACCCAGATGTTCCCAGAGGTAAACTTTATCATTCTAACATTCACCTCTGGTAAACTTTATAATTTAGTTCGCCTGATGGGGTACCGGGTAGAGATCTAGTACCATGGTTGCCATTTCATAGATGTCAGTTTCACAAACCACTGTAAACACATATTTTATGTTACATATGTTTATTGTTTGGATAGTGTGCATGTTTTGTTTTATGTCCCAAAAACATTACAGATAAAGAGGTGCTTTGTACATTTGTATGTTGACAGGAAAAATATTTCTATTTAAAAGGTAGTCATTTGATAATATATTGACTATTAGAAACACTAATGCACTGCACTATACATGCACATCAGTGTTCCTATTTGACAGTATGTTCTTTCCTCAACTCACAGTAACAATGTTTTATAGTTGGTTCATTATTTTAACACTGGTGTTTTTAATGAAGGGATGTGACTGCGTAAGAAAGGAAAATGTCATAGACTTTACAAAAATATCCTTCATAATCTGAAGATGAAGGTGGTTTGATGTGGCCTTTTTTCCTTTTGGTGTGCGGTATGCTCTTATTTGCCAATGCAATCCTTCCTTACGTAATTTCATGTTCAGAACATTAGCTTTAAGTACATTAAAAGGACTCGGCAAGATATTACTTTAAAATAGAAATACCAAGGACACTGATACTCTTAAGACATTATCATTAAGAGTCATTATACTTGTTTTATTATTTAATACATTAAATATTTCAAATCAGTCTCTTTAATGTCTGTCCAAAACTTTAACAGAGCAGTCAATTCAGCATCAGTCTATAATTGTGGAAACGGTCGACCTAATCTATATTCATGCTGCTGGTGGTACATGCTCTGTTTCCACATTCCACCAAGCCCAAGTTGCCATGACAGCAAGAGGGACCAGTGTTGCTAGTTCCTGAATGTGTACTGAACCCAATGGAAGAAATATGAGAATGTCCATTAACTGTGATGGAAATTGATCTGCACCACAGCCTCTTCTCCAACCTCTTTGTTTTAATAACAATAATATACCATAGACAATTATAGATTAATGCAGTTCAGCACAGGTTAAATGCACACGCTTTAGGCACCTTGTTTATAGGCTGCTAGATCACCAAAATAAACTGCATATAGACCTCATTAGAACAATGCTCATGTTGAATATTCCATTAATTATGCCATCAAAACACAATCAAACAGTGTTTCCTTTTTTATGTCAAATTTATTTTGGTTAATAAAATCAAAGAAATAAGAGAAGTATATCTGGTTCATTGTTAGCCTGTGTAAGTGTAACCATTCTAACCATGGTACACAGGCACGGCATGGTACTAGTAGGATCCCAGCCCTACTCTAACCAAACAGTCCTGGGTCATGTAGTGTGAGGGACTGCAACAGGCGATGGAAGTCCTGCGCTGTCCATGGTTGTCCTAGCTGAGCTGCGGCCGCACTGCTGCTCTGGGGGCTGATGCAAGTGGGGTCATTAAAGGTTACAAGGACATCTGTAGAAAACTGTGGGAGCCGAAATAGGCCCAGGTGCAGGGTCACTTCATTCCTAGCTTCTTCGTTGAACTTCGAAATGCACTGCTTTCCAGTGAGTACCCAAGATGAACTGCACTCTGACATAGATACCTCAGATTGAGGCAGAGACTCAACATTGGTCACTTGAAATGTTTCTGGACTCTGTGCATTATTACCTCCTGCTATGTCCTCAAAGTGATATTTTACAGCGTCCGGATCGTCCAGGTGGCTTTGATACTCTACCAACTCCACGATGAGGCTTTGGTCAGTGTGGAAATGGGCAAAAACCTCCTGGTTGTCGGGAAGCTCCCTCAGCTCGCTTATGTCCTTTGCACTATGTGGGATGACGGCTGATAAGGCTCCTCCAAAAAGTGGGTGTCCATTACCACCAACTGTAACACCCTGCATCTCACAGAACACACCCAAAAGCAGGTTGGATAAATACTTTGGTACACAAACCCCCACACGGTTGACTACTTTGATGCCAACGATCAGGAGCATGCAGTTTGCGCCACAAACAGGTGCTTCCTGGAAACCTTTCTTCGCGTAAAAGTCAGCATCTATGGTCAGCGTTCACGCATCGCATGAACGTTGCTGCCACCCACAGGACAAGGTTATGTACAACATACACACATTTCAAACACATCCTTTATGGAAAATTACTATAAATATTCAGTTCTCAGCTACTCTCAGGATTCAAATGTGAAAGATGTCATGACACTTTAATATTCAAAATGTAAAGTAAAAAAGAATTCCAAGAAAATACCATAGACAGCCTATTACTCCAACCCTTTGTATACTGTATTAGACCTACAAATGAACATTACCTCGCGTGTATGTAAATCAAAGACTAAACGTAGACATCTGAATTCGTTTGGTTTGGTCTGGTCGAATTCCTCCAGCTGTTTATGCGCACGCACTAGTCAGCTGATCTAGAGGAAGGGAAGTCATGCTAGCCAGTTAGCTGGTAAAATTAAAAGCAGTAAATCAGCACTGACTGCGTACCCCTGTACAAGCAGCAGTTATCATACAATGTATTGTTAATAACATTCACTGAGACACATCGAAACCTGAAATCGTGGATTTGTAGGTGAGTTTATAATGAAGCGTCCAGTATGGATGAATGGCAGGCGCCTGTTAGCGTCGCGAAGCCAAGAATTAGTCAATAAATCAACATGTTGCATAAATATGTGGCATTTTACTGAATCCAGTCAGTAGACAGTCGTATGGTCGTTGTTTTATTTGCGTGTATTTACTTAATGCGTGTATTTACTATAATGGCGTGGTAGGGTGTATTCGATTACAATTGAATTGTATAGGCTACAATTGTGATAAATATTTAGTGATTCTGTGGTCATTCAGAATTTGAAGGTGTAAAGGCGTTGTTTTGATTTTTAAACGGACAGAGTCGCTCCTTCTTTGTCATCTCTGCTACTTCTTTCTCGTCTCAATCACAGTGCCACATGACAGATGTTTCAAAACAAAACACTGCTGCGGAGGAAATGTGTAGTTAATCTAGAAAATTAATGTCGATTCGCCTCTGAGGGCAGTTTGTTATGAAAGGCTTTTGTACTATACTTGGCTTCTCTTCTTTCTTTTCCCTGTTTTTCTCTTTTTCTTATTATGTAGCTCCTTCAAATATTCCTGTCCTCTGCTTCTCTGTCCTCGTCTGTTTATTGGAAAGTTCCTCTTCATTCCTGGCCACTGAAAGGCCTTTTTCGAACTGTGGTGCCAGAAAAGGATCTTGAGCAAGCCACAGTTAACAGGCTGAACTGGATTCAATGGTACTAGAGTCTTATAAATCGTATATGTCCAATTGGTTGTGTTGGTCCATG
The DNA here is from genome assembly GCA_025399935.1 of Amblyopsis rosae. NCBI lineage: Eukaryota > Metazoa > Chordata > Actinopteri > Percopsiformes > Amblyopsidae > Amblyopsis > Amblyopsis rosae. The sequence continues at coordinate 257,923 of JAODTR010000019.1, forward strand.
GTCCCTGTTTATTTTTAACAGTAAAATCATTCCTGTAGAAATTGCTCTATTGCTTTAGAGCCTTTTTCTAAGGAATTTTTCATCCCAGCTTCCTTGCGGATCTCAGCAGGGGGGACAATGTGTTTCCATGTTGTTTGGAAACCCTAAACACTGAACAGAGAATGTTTTCCACTTCAGAGATTTAGGAGACATTTAGGAGACTCATTAGCCATGATGGTATTTCCTGTTTAGGAACATCCAGGCCAAGTGGTTATTCACAGCAATTTGGTTTTAGAAGCATGCACATTTCCTATTCTGTCAGAGGTTTTTAATATCATAGAGTAATTATTAAAGAAGGCTAATTTGATTAGAAGACAACCGATGAGGCTGCTGGACCAGACATAATAATTTGAGGTTTTCCCTAAATTCCTTCATTATGATCTTATATGAATGTCCATAGCTCAGTCAGTGATATAGTGTTATGATGCTGATATGTAATTGTATGCTTAGTAACTAGCCCTTGTCACTGCTGTTGTACAGAATGTGTTTACCTACTATGGCATGACCTAATCAGCTATTAACAAATTGACGTCACTAGGGGTTGTCATCTAAATTCTGTTCATGTAATAGAAGGCCTGTAATTCCAGTGACAACCGCATCATAATTCCGCCTGAGTGCAAATGTGCTGAATATACTGTAGTGTACAAGGTGTAACCATGGAATTGTGTGGGTGTAGCCCTTCATCTCCTCCTCCTCCTCCTCCTCCATCTACTGTCCTGCAGAGGGAGCCAGAGCCGGAGGAACAGCCTGACGACAACATGCCCCCCAAGTTTAAACGGCACCTGAATGATGACGAGGTCACAGGATCGATTCGCAGTGAAAGGGTGAGATACCTACATAGATTAGTCTTGCAGAGCCAGCCTGTACCTTTGGAAAGTCGTAGAATAAAAAACGCATTTGCAATGCTGTTTACAAACTGTGAACTAAAATGACTAAGTTGCCTACAACGCCTGATACTTGTGCCTATTGTGGTCAGAACTTCAATATATAAGGAAGGACTGTGCCAGAATGCATACAGTGTTCTGAGTGACAATGTGAACAGCTAATGAAAATCTACTGCCCCACTTCCTGATCTTGCTGACATGCCTACAGAGGCCTGTGTATCAGATGTTTAGCACTAGTCGCTGATTGGATTTAGTGCTAATGAACAGAAAAGACTGAGACTACAGATAAGAGGGGTTGCTGGCATTAGCTGGGTAAGCATCTTACAAGGTCTAACCTGGACAAGTGAAGGTGGGAGAGAGCAAAAAGGATTAAGCTATTTGCTAATAGTCTTGCAAGGGTTTAGACTGAACCATTTTTACCAAGGCGTTGGTATCTAATCACAAAACAAAATATATATTAAGACTGTGCCATTTTAATTTCCACAGTAGTCATTAGCCTACGTGTTCTTAGTGTTCTCTTTTCATATCGGAACATAATTAGTTGTGGAAAAATGCAATATGGTAAGCATTAAAGTGAACTGTTTCCTACCCTCTAAAATATAATGAAACAAGGGGTGCATCTGTGGGAAACGAGGAACAGCAGTGTAAGGTGAAGAAAGAATGTTGTTTCCATACCGTATGTTCATAAAAGAGATCATATCCCCATTTATCCTATCCGCTTGTAACAGTATGTCTTTATTCATCCCATCATTTATATAAGTGCCATCCAGTTTGCTGTTGTTTGGAACTAGGATCAAAGCTAAGCAGAGCAAACCCTCAAGCCTTCCATCCCTTCCTCTAAATGTATAATTGTTAGCAGCCTTCCTATCTCCTGCCCTGGACAGTGGAAAGAAATTAGTTATGCAGAGGGAAAGTACCTGAATTGTTCTGGTTTATGTGTTTTTTTTTTTTTAAATAAAAACATCCCATTGCAACATTGTCTTCTTTTTAACATTGTAGCAATGTGGTTGCTCATGTTAATTATCACAGAGGCAAGCTGTTTTGGTTGTTTGGACAGGCACAATTTTACCAATATAATTTAAACGGCAAAGTGTCCTTCAAATAATGGCCGAGAGACCTGCTGGTTGTGATTATGTGCATTTGTAAAATAACCTTGCTAATGATTCTATTTTCTTTGTGACTCTTATTTACTAGAGAGGAGTACAATGGCCTTCACAGTACTGTGATTGTGGTTCTTTAGATGAGATATGTTGTAGCTCATTAGAGCAGAACAGGTGGAGCTTTAGTAAGCATTACTGTAGCCTTTTGATTAGCCGTATGATTAAAAGCTCTTCAGCAGAGTGGCTGGCTATATCTGTCGTCACTCGTCAGTCATAGGTATTTGCATTAAGCCCAGAAATCAATTCTCGCTTGTTTTGAGCAGCGTCATCCCTCCAGCCCTTAAAAAA
>JAODTR010000019.1:260393-270438 GCA_025399935.1 Amblyopsis rosae
TTATACTTTTATTTATTTATACTTTTATATATTTATTTATTTATTTTTTATTATGGCAGTCCTGGTCCTCCATAGTTAACATGGGTAATTGAATATGTGCATGCACAGACAGTTTAGGCAATCAATCAGACATGTTATACCCCACAAATATTTTATGATTTAGCCAGATACCATACCAATTAGTTATTTCAAAGAGATGGATTTTAGTTTGTGCGACTTATTTATCTTTATTATTTATATTTAGGCTAATATCAACAAAGAAATTATATGGCCTATTCCAGGATAGTTTGTTAATATGTAGCCACGGCACACGAGTCAGGACAGCATTGCATTCAACCCCTATATGCCTACAGTCTAGTGTTGTTTTTATGCATAGGGATGGGACTCGAGGTATTTATGCCTATAGGCTACATGTATTTCAAACACAAAGTATTTAAAGTAGTATTTTGTAATTGTAGCTAATTTGATAGGGTTGTTTAATGGCTACCTTATTGTTTTATAGTATAAATGTACTATAAAATACTTTATGTATTGGTAGCCTGGTTTTACCCATATAAGTAATACCAGACCCAAAATTCACTGGGGAATGTTTGCAGTGGCTGCAACCTAACTGGGCCTAGACAGTCTTTAACCAATCAATGTTTCTACAACAACTATATATTACATCATCTAGCTCTACCACCATTTCGAAGCGTGACTTTAATGCATAGCTTCAATGTCATTGCATTTAGCCACCCCCACTGGTCGCTGATTGGTCCACCCAAAATTGTTTCCAGACTACCCTGTGAAAATTGAACTTGGAGCAATTCAGGTGGATGTGGAAACACAGGATTTCTTTTCAGCTCACTCACAGAACGGACAATTGGTGGAGTGTGAGGAGATTTGACTAAATGTGTTTTAGCTTATCGCTCATTACACCTTTAACTGGTTTCATACTGTATGTCAGATTGTGTGCTCTCAAACATTGTACACCTAAAGGTAGCTATGTATAGTCTGCAGGACAAAAATGACAACAGAACAAAAACATTTTCCTTTGTTGATTGGCTGAGCTCCCTGAGTTACTAAAAAGTTATTTAGATAATAGACTTTCGTTACAAATTCAGTAAATATGTACTTGCGGTTTGCTAGCTGCCAATTCCATGTGCGTGCTGATTAAATGATCCTGTGTTTCTACACAGCCTTGGCTCACATAACACAAAGTAGTGCAGACAACAAGCATGTCCAACAACATCCTAGCCTTCGCCATGTGTTTCCGATGTGTGGGGGAGTATTGATCAAGCGGATATATCAACATGATTTGTCCAGAATGACTGACTACCTTTATCTAACAGTCAGCTAGAGGGTTAGGCTAGATCAAATATTGTAGTTTATTTTGATACACAAACAATTAGGGTGTTTTATATTTTATTTTAAAATATATTTTGATGTGTTTTTGCACATGCTTTTATGAAGTCAATTCAAATGAAGACAAATCTGGAATTATTTGGATAGGCCTAGTTTTTTAGACTACAACTTTATTGCACATTGATTTTATCAAATTAAGAAAACGTCATTATTTAGTCTTTTATTTACACTCCCTGGCTGCCTTATAGGCTAATGCCCCCTGCAGCACCCAAAAAAAGTCTCCCAGCATTGTTTTCAAACACGGCTGTGTAAAAGTGAATGAGACTGCTGAGGTGGAGCAGAGCCATAGGATACACTTGTCTTCAGTCACAATAATCAAAGCGTACGTCTAACACATTATATAATACGCGGACCATGTTTGCTTCTAATTGTCAATATTTAATCGAATTAATATCAGTTAATTTAGAGTGCCCTCTCTTTGTTTTTCTGCGAGTTAGAAAATACTGAAAGATGTTAGATTTTGGACTGGTCTGTCGTTTGGATTGTTAACAGAAGTGAAAATGCTCCGTGTTTGAAAGCAGTAACGTAAACCCCTCACCAAGGCTTTGAGGCATAATCATGACACAATTAAGATAATTTCCCAGTGACTGCTGGTGGGGAGAAAAAGCAATTTCCACGCCTTCTAATCGGGCCTGGCTGTCAGATTAAGATAAAGAGGTGATTCGCGGGAAATTGTCTTGGCTAGCTCTTAGGTTTTGGATCCAGGTGGCCTTAGCTATTGCTTTGCCCATTGAGGTTGCCTGCAAGGTACAATAAAATGTCTTATTATTAAATGTTTTATTTCTCTTAATGGAAGTACACAAGTGGTGATTCTGTGTCCTTGGGCACCTGCCTTATATCAGCGACCGAGTGTGTCCTCTTTCTCACATTGCGTCTGCCCATCATCTCTCTAGTAGACCTCTAGATACAGCTTCAACTTATTTTCTAACAGCTCTATCAGACATGGGAGTTTAGCTGTAAATCCCGTTTATAAATTTTCTTGAGGGGATTCGGAGATAATGGCATAAAACATATATGAAAACATTAAACAAATGTATGCACATTTTAATGTAAGATAATAGCAAGGTACATTATTGAAAATATTAAGATAATATTAATCTAAAACATTTCTCTTGGCCCCAAAAAGCATATTGAGAAACACTGCTAATAGTCTATTTATGGTGTCAAATATACACACATAAAATAAACGTTTCATGTTGATTATATAATTATAATTGCAGCTAGGTCTGAATATATATTTTTAATTAAAAGCATTTCTTTACATATTATATTTTCTTAAAGTTCGTACTAAAACAAATTGCGTTTCATGCATGTTAAGTAGCATTCAAGAGCCACCGCCTATGTATTTAATAAAGTAAAAAAGGAGTCTTAGGTGACAGAATTCTCCCATCCACTAGATGGCGTTAATAGACCTGACTTTTTTTTAATTTTTCATAACTATCTTTTTTCCTGTCCACATTCTCCCTGGACAAGCCTACACACTAGTCCACCCTGAGCCATCCAACCTTTATACAAGAAATACATTTATACATAGTTTGCAAATGATAACAAAATTATTATCAAATTAAGTTTAAAATGCCTTCATTATCATGTCCCAATGAATCCCATATGTCCCATATGAATCTGGACAAAGTATGATTGAACTGTACATACTATACGTACTATACATAAATATAGTCCCCATCTGATATCCATCATCCTTTAGGACTCTGATAAACTAAATCAAAACAATTCAGCTTTAATGTATCTGTTACCTAAGAAGACAATATATCTAAAAGCTCTTGCAGATCTATGTATGTTTGAAGTAAGGCTATATGCTAATGCTGACCATAGAGAAAAACTGTGCTGTTGGCATTGTTATCTCAATCTCATTATTGTTTAGGCTATATGTTCTGTGGGACATTGATAGAATGAACTACTATGACCAAAATATTTACCACAAACATCTTTGAGAAAAATCAAAAAGGAAATTGCCTCTGTGTGCTTACTTTATTCCTTCCTCGCCATGTTTGGCATGTAATAGCCAATGGTGAGTTCCTCTATGTCATTTCTGAATGTGTTTATTTTTTGGTCCAACCACCTTTGTGCAGGCAGAGTGGCAGACTATAATCCTTTACTACTTAATAATAATGACATATGCAACATTCATCAAGCAAAGCCCCAGAATGCTTTTTAAGACCTTTTATTAAAAAAAAAACTAATAATAAAATAGGTCTAATAACAGGACTAAATACGTTATGTAGAAATGCAGTCTATCTAATCTGTGTTACTTTGAATAGGCTTATTCTTTCACTTAAAACAGCAATAACCCTCAAATTATCATAGTATACACCTGAGAATGCTCTAGGTTTTATAGACAACATGTCCTGTAGGACTATCTAGATACTGCAGGTTGGTATTTATAGCACTTTAACCTGTAACAGATAAAGTGCTATAAATATAGTGTATTAATAATAATAATAAATTTTATTTGGTACACCTTTCTAAACACTCAAGGACATCTGACATTGCAAATACAGAGATATGAAACAGTTGGCTGAATTATACATATTACAGAAATAAACATTTTATCAGAGAAATATATACATACATACATACATACATACACAAAATAAATACAATAATACAGTCAGGTTAGAGTGGAACAAAGGTCATAGGCAACCTTAGGTGGGTTTTGAGGAGCTTAGCAAACGAGGTGACCGTGGTGGCATGTCGAATGTGCAGTGTAAGTGCGTTCCAGAGTCTGGGGGAAGAGCAGCTGAAGGCCCGAGCCCCCATGGTGGAGAGGTGGAATGGGGGGGTAACGAGAAGTCCTGTAGAGTAGGAGCGGAGAGATCGGGAGGGAGTATATGTCAGGAGAAAGTCAGAGAGGTAGGAGGGAGCCAGATTGTGGAGGGCCTTGTATGTGAGGAGGAGAATCTTGAAGTTTATGCAGAACTTTACAGGAATATATATATATATATATATATATATGTATATACGTACATGCATACACACACATACATTCTGGTAAAAGGTGCTGTGAGTTCTTGGTTGCTGTTTATACTCTGCTGTGAAGCAAAGCTAACCAAATGTTTCCACATGTTTAAACCTGCAGCTCATATCACAGATTTCTAGGCTTTGTTTTTAAGTTGGATCCAACTGATATTCTTTATTTTCTTCATACACTGCTGTGACATTGACAGTAACATAAACTATTAATTTCAATTAAACCAGCAATAAAAACATGTTCTCAATGCTGTTATTAATGCAGTAGAGTACAGAGGATCAAGTAAATTAATAACATTTTCTATTTTATGTCTCGGACAGCACACAACCTACAGAATATAGATTTTATTTTGCACCACTCTACAGGCGTGTCTCGTATTCTCCAATATCAATTCTTGAGCTTCTTGGGCATGAGATGGCTTGAGAGAAATTGCATAACAATTTATTACGGAAACAACCAAACAAACATTCGGCTGTATTGAACAATGTGAAGTGGTAAAACTAGCTTAAAAATAGTGACATGTTAAAATGTCCGCCCCACTCCTGCTGGAAATCAATCCCCTGGCTGTGTCCCCCCGACTTACACCTTGAACCCCACAGTCCTAGAGAGAAGCATTGCCTCCTTAGCTTGTATCTTTTCATTGCTCCTCAGGGGGCGTCCCGACATCGAAATACACTATGTGTGTGTGTGTGAGGGTGTGTGTGTTAGTTAGACGGTGTGTGTGTGTGCCCCCCTAATCCCACCCACCTCCCACACACACACACACACACACACACACACACACACACACACACTTTCTTGTCCTGTTCAAGCTGGACAGTGGTGGAGGGAGAGAAAGAAAAAACAGCCGGAAAGGGGATTTGGTGGGGCGGTCTCACACAATGACATTGTCTGAACTACATTCGCCACACCGCGCCGCGCCTCACCGACAGCCCTTTAGTATTTCCTGTCAAACGGAGCATTCTTGCTTTTTAGTTCACCTTAAGTGTCTAGACAGTGGTTTTCCTGCACCGTTGGTTCCCCCTGGATTGAGGCCAAATCTTCACTCTTGGAGGCGATAAGAGCCTTATCTCGCCGTTAGAGCGGCTAGAGACTGAAGCAGAGCTCAAGTGAGTGTCACTTTGGTGGGAGAGTGTGGGCACCTTCGAGAGCGGAGGGGCCAGTCGGCTCGCGGTTTGCGGACAATGGGGCGGCTACGACGTATGGGCGTCAGAAATGCACATTCACTGACGTTTATATTCTTGTAATATTTAGCGTACGTCTGGCAGGCAAAGGCGATTACAAAATGTACGGTTGCCTTTATTCTCAGTTTAATTGTCAATTTGATGCGGCTGAAAGGCACGGGAGAAGATGTTTTGAGCTTGATTTTTCTTCCCACGCCACCGCAGCAGCGGGGCAATACTTATTCTGTTCACGTCATTGTTTCGTATTATTTTGTGTTCAAATGTACCACACAATGCCCAAGGGCAACTGAAGGTGATGAGCAAACACATATGCAAAAAGGGAACTTTCAAAGGCATAGATGGGACAAAATGGAAGATGCAAAACAACATTTTAAAATTTCATTTGATTTTTTTTCAAAGATAGCTTTTGGCATCCGGAATTACAATGCAAAAGTGCTTGATTGAGGTCATGCATTGTTGCGCGCCCAATAACACCTATATTCTTCTTCTCAAAGGGCGTGAGGGGTAATACAGCGACTATTCAGACCATTCATTGCTTTATGCTTGTCTTTCCTGAAAATTGTCCATTATGAAAAGTCCAAGGTCCCTCAAGTAAAAATCAATCCAGGAATTGTGTGTTGGTCCTTGTTTGAAGTCCATTGTGACTATATTCCCTAGCCAGGTAACACAAGAATGCATCTTTTATTCTGAGCATAGTTGATCCACAATATTGGCAACTGGTCCTTAATTCCTTTCTGTGCAGGGTAACTCTCCAGCTTGAAGTAATTCAGACTCTTTTCTCTCCGCTTTAAATGGGAGGCTTGTGTTGTGAAATGAAAAGGATTCAATAGATGTTGATGAGTTATTCAAGGAAAAGGCATTGCAGCTTTGGAATGAGAGAAACGGCCATAGTATTTCCGCAGAGGACTTGTTATTTTGTATGTAACAATACAAAGTCTTTAGCTGTTCCAAAAAGAAATAGAATTAATAACAGGGAGAGAAAGGGGTTGAAGAGGTTCATCTTGTTTTAAGAAGACATAATGTAGATAGGCGTCATGTATTGCTAAACAAATGTACTTGCAAATGCAAATAAGTAAAATCCTCTCTCAGACCCATTATGGTACTGGACCTTTTGAAACAATTTCGTACCTTCAGTAAACAGCAGTTGTTTATTATAATTGTTTAACCTGTCAAAGTAAGACTTTTTTTATATTTGACATTATAAATACAAATATTAGCGATGCAGGTTATTATAAATCTACAAACGCATTCACTGGAAATGCTCATTTCTGTGATATCATATGGCTAATTTAGTTTTAGCCCTGTATAATAAAATCAAGTCAAGAGAAGATTAGTTGAGCACATTGTGTTTAATTTCTACATTTCTGTTAAATGCGATACCTTTTTTTTGTCATGTGTAATCATAGTGTTTTGATGTTACAGTTGGTTTGACATTTGATAGCAGAGGCTGTCAAACCTTGCCTTGGATTATGGACAGCATCAAGCAGACTTGTGTCCTTTATGCTTTTGTATTGGTTGTTTTCTATTTTTTATCTGGGTGAAATATAATTTTTTTTTATCTCACTTCATTCAAAATGACAGTTTCTCAAAATCGGTCCTCACCAAGGGATATTCATTACTTTTTGTAGACCTGCCTGGGAAGAACGTCAAGTTTTCATCTCTCTCCATCTCTCATCTATTTCAGGTTCTCAGAAAGCCCCTGCCTGCTACCTCTGCTTTACTTTGCTATGACCTTCCGCTTAAATTGCTTGACTTGTGTTATTCACATTTTGAGATTTACAGGAAATAATATTTCACCGAAGGATTTCCCACACTCTTAGGTGCCCAATAACTTGTGACAGGAATTCGGTGTCCTGCTTTTTGGCATCTTTTCTCATCTTAAGGCGGTGCGATGGAAGGCAGCACCACTCAAAGGTCTAAATCTAAAATGTACAAATCCACCAGTTGAGTGAACAAAACGGCCAACTCCGGATCTGTGCCGCACTCGTCTAAACCGTCAGTAGCAGGAACCCAACCGCGGAGTTGCTGCTTGGCAGACTACACGCTGCTTTAGCTAGGCTACTACATGGTTCAGAGTGGTTATCTTATATTAAGGCGCGATAACGATATGTAATCCAAAAGCACGGTACAATATGGTATATGTGCTTTTGTGTGTTTGTGCTGCATTGCGGTTGAAAATGTGCAAATATTCCAGAGTACTAGAAACATAAAGGGGTCAGCAAGCTCATATCGGGAAAGAATATAATCACCCTCGAAATGGATGATGAAAAAGGGTTCAATTTAAGCCTCTTAACACTTTTCCTTCCTTCACGACACAGAGCGCTGTCTTGTTTTGTGACCACAACACAAAGCGTGTAAAAGGATGTGCACAATCCGCGGGTAGACTTTTCTTCAAGTTTCATTCGCGTTATCCACCAAAGAGGCTTTCAGATTGTTGCCCTCTCATTTGTGGCACATAATGGTGTCTGGAACTCCCTGTGGTCTGTGTATTGTCAACTTCAGCACTGCTTGTACCCATTTGGTACATCTAAAATACTGGGAGGGCTTTAATCTTTCTTTATTATTTCCCCATTTCTGATAAATGTGCACATAATACCCCCCACCTGTTACAAATGAAACTCTTTCCATCCCTCATTTTCCTTGCTACTCTTTTCACCTGCTTTCATCTTTTACAGAGGACAAATAGGTAGCCAAAGTGTACATCCTGAATGTGGAGATAAAAGGATAATTGAGTTATTAAACATTAGAATCGAGCTGAGATCACTATTAGAGCTTGCTCGGAGGTACTTGGTCTTATATCTATCTGCATATTACCATATTTATGTTATTTCCCATAAAAGGGAAAATTGACATGGGATGGGCAGCCTTTGCAGAAATGTGATTGTGGGAATGGTTCGCGGGGCATTTGGGGCCACACACATGATTGCGCTATAGTGTTCGTTGTGCAGACGGCTGCATTTTAGAATGGAACTTGCCACTGTGGTGCACTTGTGTGTAACAGTTGATATGCGAAATGAAAATACACTTCAGCTGTATACTGTTGTGTATATAAAAATTATGTATTTGCATAATATGTGTCTGAAACTCGTTGGTAAAAAATGGGCCAAATTAAATATCAATTTCTATTATCTAGCCCTACAAAATGTTGCAGCTATGACGTGATTTGATACAAATATGCATGTCACTGATGTAACTGTTGGGTTGATGTTTTAGAGTGGAGGGGGAATAACAAATTGTAGTCTAGGAATGATTATATAGCCTCTTTAACACTAGAAAAGCCATAAAAACAAAGTTACAAAATATGTTTATGGCTTTATTTCTATATAATCAGGCCAATTAAAGTAATAAGGCATGGAGAAGGATTAAAAAAAGAAAACTGTTCTGTTCCAACATTGACTTCCATTGCCAGTTGAAGCTGACGTGAAAATGATTATATTTCTGTGAAATCAGATATGTTTATACACCGGAGTGTCATAAGATTGCATTATGTTCCTTCAAACTCAAATGGACAATTTTACTAACAAGTGGGGAAAAATAGCTAAATTGAACCATCACTTCAATGCATTTTTTGATCCAATTACATGTCCCCTATAATATTTTTCATTACTTGCTATTCAGTTAATATAGTTTACTGTGGGACCGGTAAGTTTCCACATGATGTGAAGTTATGTTTAATTGAGTTTACAGAAAGAAAAAGTAAAAAAAATAAAAAATAACAGAAGGTAATTATTATATCTGGTGCCATTGTATTGGGTTTATACTAGTTATGCTTTATTTGGTAGCAAAGTTATGCAGATTCAGGAAAGAGGAAAATGTGCAGTGCAATGTTGAACAGACCTTACATTTTTCTCAAATCAGTGCAGAGCGCTACAACTACATAGATAACTCACATGGATGGCAGCGCCTCTAGCAACAAGGCACTCTGAAGGCATGTTCATAATAGTCTCAGCTTCTTCCATTCATTAGCACTACATTACACCACATTAGTGACTCATGCTGAAGGTCTGACATAGACCCCTGTACGCATGCCAGCACTATCAGGAATTGGGCTAGTAGATTTCCATTGGGTGTTAGCATTACTACTAATATGAAACTTCTGGTATGTGATGCTATTGGTGCAGTGCTATATTTAATACTTTTAGTTATTTCGTGTCGAGTTGCCCAATGTAAAGTCTGCTTTGGTTGATGAGTCACAGTTATGTAGTTGGTCGTCGTGCATGTCAATCATTATTCCTCTCCTGTCAAGTAGGCGGGTCTTGACACAGTTGACAAATGCTGTGTACCAGACCGTCCCAGACCATCCCAGACCGTCCCAGACCGCCCCAGACAGTCCCAGACAGTCCCAGACCATCCCAGACCATCCCAGACCGTCCCAGACCGCCCCAGACAGTCCCAGACAGTCCCAGACCATCCCAGACCGTCCCACTGCCTCTTCCACCTCACCTGGTTTAGGCAATACCACTGGACT
>JAODTR010000019.1:270538-283060 GCA_025399935.1 Amblyopsis rosae
CCCAGACAGTCCCAGACCATCCCAGACCGTCCCACTGCCTCTTCCACCTCACCTGGTTTAGGCAATACCACTGGACTCTTTAGCTTTTCCACTGTTAGTGAGTGACTGTTATCTTATGCATGACAGCAAGTCCATTATTAATATCAGTCCACTGGCATGGTCTCTTAATAAGTGGCCTTGCCAAATTCTTGCAAATTCTTGCATTGAAATATGACATGATTTTCCACTATGGTGTGCCATGGTGCAGTTATGCCAGTGGGTGGGCACGCCTTTTAGTATTCAATATCATACAATATGTTCATACACCTGATATCTCTTGGACAGTGTCTAGCATGAGGGGAAATGCGGACTTGTCCACCTTCTAAGGTGTTCATTGGCTGCTGATGATGATGGGATCTCCTACGTGACTGAAGTATAATGAGGTGTAGTGCTACTGGGAGATGCATTGTTTAGGTCAAAGTATGCATTGCTGACACGCGTGGTTTAGGTGTGCTGACAGCGAAAACGATTAGATCAAATCAAATGCCAAGTATTGTTTTGAAAGTACAGCCATTCACAAACTGTTTGAATGTACGGCTCCCCAGATGGACTTGTGACGACAATTCCTCTGGCATCGCAGGTTAGTTGCATGCTACCAGTTTGAATGATCGCTGTGTCGGGATACAGATACGTGTCACAGTACCACATTTAAATTAGAACAGGTGTTCTCTGCACTAAATCCTATGTTAAACAATCCTTTTCTTTTTTAAAGGATTCATCAAGTCTTTAAAGGAAGCATCAATTCTTTTATGACTATTGTATGTTATTTTGGAATTGCCGCGGTTAGTTCCACATTGCCAAACAATGTGTAATAAAAGGCTTATACAGGGGTATGTTTTTCACCGTTGGATGTTGTAGCCGACCGTCTTGGAGAGCAAAGGCGGAAATCCAAAATGAGTCGCGTATTTGCACCTGAAAACATCTGCGTGACATTGAAGCACATAAACCCATGTCTACGCCTAAGAAAAACACGAAAGCAGCGGTGAATAAAATAGAAATGTAATGAGTCAAAGGGAAAAAAAAACTGTTTAGAATTAAGCATTCATTGATGGTAGGGTGAAAAAGAAGAAATAAGAATCCTTGGTCCTAATCTTTCGCTCAGAGCGTTGCAGTGCTAAGCTCTGGTTGGGTCTGACAGGTCCCCCACCTGGACAAGTTTGGACAATGTCTCCGCTGTGTCTCGTTTCAGTGGGAACAGCGCCACGCAGACGGCTAATCACGTCCGGAACCAAAAAGCACCTGCCCTATCTGCCTCGTCGTTTGGTGGGGAACCTTTTAAAGAGCCTTAAACCTCACTTTCATGCTTGTCTTTTATACACGTTAAGTGCTTATCGAAGCCGAGCCGTTGCCACTGCCCGATCCACCCTCCCACCAGCTCCGAGAATGCTTGACGTAAGTACAGCCAATCTGGATAAATACGAATCTCTCCTTGCTGTCACTGCTGGCATATTATGCCCCTGAGGGAACATTCTTTTCATAATATCATAAGCAGCTTAGCGGTGTGCTTCTATTTAAGGCATACATATTAATAGCTATAAGGAAATCATATTTGAACTGTTCCCTGCCATCAACGTCTTTGGGTTTGCTGTTATTCCTTGAATAAGAAGGTACTAATAACTTGGAGGCACTTACACTGGGCAACCTAATCACTTTGCGTGATAAAGACAGGTTTGCCATATCACAGGACAAGGTGCTATAGAGGTTTATTCCCTCGTGCGAGAACCCCATTCTTCCCCTGCTCTTTTCAGAAGACAAACTAGTGGCGTGATGGCCGACAGCTGAAGTTGTGCCACACTAACAGGCAACACAAAGTTCCTGCAAGTGAAGGACAACTCCGCCTTCTGCTGTTCCATAGCTTGTTACGTTTATTAAGTGATGTAAACACTAAACATTTTCCACTTGGGTCAATGGGAGCATGGGTGGCCTGTATACTGTAGGTCTGTCTGTCCACTTCATTGGACCAGCCAGTGTGCGTGTGTGTGTGTTAAATCAGAATCATGCCTTGATTCAGAAGTAGACAGGATCATTATCCTATTACATAATCAGCCATAAATTGCACCAGAATATACTTTTATGAGTTACTCCAGTTTTAAGGATTTGTTTTCTCAAAATAAAATAAAAATGCGTACTTAACATAATTTATAGAGTGTGCCTATATTGTATCCAAATTGAACCTATACTATTTTACATGCAACATGGGCTTAAACACTGACTGCACGATTGATAAACGTGGAAATGTTTCTTATGTGTTCATGAAGATGTGGACATGGCAAGAAGTTGCATGTAAACAATTTAAATAAATATTCTTTAAATTACCCTGCTTGGGTCAGTTGTCTTTAGAAAAGCACACATAATCTACCTAATTTTCTTTTGGTTTCTGAAGATGCTATCCTATCCCGTATCGTACTATTGCAGTATAGGCTATGGTACAGCGGCATATAGGTTGTTTGTTTTGATGTAATCTGACAGTACTTTTTTCATTGCTGTGTTCCAGTTAAGATACTGTAATTGAAACTTATAATGAGGAAAACCTTAAACGTTAAACATGCTACCATACCTACTGTACATGCATGCTATAGTGTGGATTTACTAGTGTATACTGTCCTTTTCTTATTTGATCAAAGATACAGGCGGGATATTGTTTGACCAGCAGGGGGTGCTGGCTCCCAGTGGTAAGACTATGAGAGAATTCTCGGGCTGGGTTTGCACCATGGTTTGCACAGACTCAATTGTAGGGGGATATTTTCCTCTAAGCCTCTGGTCGAGAGCAACACAGTGCACTTATTTAAAGCAATTTCAAACATGTCTTGTCTGACAAGTTTTAAATCCTACTTAACACCCCGTAACAGCAACGAGTTTACTGTCAGAATTTAAGAACAGAATTCTCAAAGGGAGAGAAATTATCACTTTAATTTTCACTGTCTTTGTTTGGAAAGGATGTTTACTAGATGAATATTATTGCAATTTTGTTACACAGCGCTTTTCATCATATAGAGAAAAGAGCGATTTACATTTTTACATTTTTTATTGTTACCTTGTTTGAAGGGATAAAAACAAGGCTGAGACTGGCTATTAGACTAGTGCACAGACTGTTATGTAAATGGAAACCTTTTAGTAGTTAAAATATCAGGAGAAATGGCTGGAGACGCACAAGTTAGGGCTACATTTTGTGCTTTTTGTCAGAGAATGTGATTTGTGCAGACATTGTCTGTTAATGTATGCTAACAGTATACAGAGTGAATAACTGCCAGCACTTCAAAAATAAAAAGGCTTTTATTATTATAATGCTTTTTGATTCCATTCTGTGGATAACGTTTTTTATGCTCCATTATCAGCTGTAGTCTACTGTGTGTGTGTGTGTGTGTGTGTGTGAAGGCCTGCGTGTTTGCGTGTACACTGTTTCAGTTTACACGCACACAACCTCTTTTATCAAAACGCCTTTTATTTACATTAAGACATAGGGTAACAGATCTGGACCTGCCTCAGTACTTCTTGATGTTCGTGCCTGCAGAGATGGATTTTTCCTCTTCCCCCTGCCCAGATTCCACATCCCGTTATCAGCCCCCCCCCAAAAAGCAAAAACAAATCACCAAATGTAACCGTCCCCCCTGTCCTCCTCCATGTGATTGCATGTTAGGTATTGCGGTGATAAGCGCCGGTACGTGTTGTTGCTGTGTGAAAGACACCCTTTATCGGTTCATACCTCTGACTTGTGTTTAGTCTAGTCAGCCAGAGAAATATGACGGGAATCTGATAGGGGGAGCGCTCCCATCTCCACATCGGCGCAAGCACACGCTTAGCAAGCCAATGTTTATGCTTCCCCGGCCTTGTGTACTCGGGGGGAAAGAAATGTCAATAGAGTGCGTTACAGGAAACGTTTTGTCCTGTGAGATGATGTCTTGTGACCCACACAGCTGGAAGTACGGAAATATGTAGCCGTGTGTGACGTAGCCTAATTTATTAGGTTTAGTTTTAAAGATTAAAGATGGCAGTACATTTATTGTGGTGTTGGGGGGGGGGGGGGGTAAACGAGGCCTAATGACAGGTGGACAATCTGGTTGAGAATCTGCCCTTTAGAGCATTTAGATCTTTTTTTTTTTTAAATTCCCACGGTATAATCTGCTGTTGTCAGCGACGAGTCATTCGGAGCAGATGAAGGATGTTCTGATCTCCGCCTGTAGCCGAGTGCGCCGGGCAGGTCAACTGCAGCAGCGCCGACGAGGCGTGCGATGGCGTGCGATGGCGTGCCGCTCCCTCAGACACAGCCGACACTTGACAGCTGTTTAATTGCCACCACAGTGAGAGCTACAGAGAGCAGTCCTCTCTAGGCTCAGCCGTTTGTCCCTCTTCGCTTCCCTTCGAACCCCCCTCCCGAGTGGTCTGGTGCATAGGTGTCAATGTTGCCATTGACAACAGCAAAACGGAAATGTTTTAGTTTTAATATTAAATTCCCATTTGTCATACACCATGCATATTTACATTCATTCAATCAAATTGGTATTGTTCGCTGAATCTTGTACCAAAGTAGGATACAGTAGAGTTTCTAAATTTTTCTACATAAACCATAACACATTTTTACAATATTTCTAGCGTTCTATAATAAATGTGACTACGATAGGCAACCTGACAATAAAAATGTAAATCATTTTCTAAACGAAAACTATTGTAGTAAACCATATTATATCATTAAGTGTAAATCAGGGTTACACGAGTAAGATAGAATATTAAAACAAGTTATAAAGTACTTCAGGATGAAATTCTTAAGAGATTAAACATAAAAACATCTGAAACAGGACCGCCTGAAGTGGCTAACCCTAGCGTAGACTCCATGGCTGCCGGCAGTGTTCAAATTGTACATTTTGTACAATAATATAATTTGGTAAATTATTGTTAAAGCATTGTATTATTATTTTCCTATCTTATTGGTCCTCCTTATCAGTTAATTTCTTCAGGGGTCATACCACCAACGGAGATGTATCGTCTGTTGAGCATCTTTTTGGTATCTTGGCTCTTTCGTGGTATTTCAGAAAGATTTTGTGTGTGTGTGATTGTGTGTGTGTTGAGAAAGATGAACAAAGACATTTGTCTCCCAACTATTTTGCCACCATCATCGCTAACATCTTGCTTGCTGGCTGTGCAGAGAAAATGGGAACGTGGATAGGGGTACTTGGAGGTGGAATAAAGGAGATGGTATCCTGAGTAAATGAGGGAAGATTCACACAGTATAATGAAGGCTGTGGACCCATGGCTTCACAGCTGATGTGTATCTAAAAAGGCCTGGTAAATACAGTTTCAGAACAGAAGGCGTTATCTGTAGATATACATATACCCTGCAACCACCGGCCCCACATGAGGGACAGCACTATCTTGTGGAAGCCTTTTTTTTTTATCCATAAGGATATCAAATTGCGAGACTCCATTTAACTCTTTCAGATTTTGTGTTGATTTTTCTTGACAGTTTCAATTTGACAAAAATATGTTGATCTAAAGGACAACTTACGTTGACCTGCTAGGCTCAGATCTTTTATCACAATATATGGTAAGAGCTAAACATACATTTGTTAAGTAAATGTAAGTTGTGAGCTCTTAGGAAACGTGTGGTGTTGGTACTGTGTTTCTGGTAACTTCAACCACAACTCAAATCAGAGATGTCCAGTTGAGGTCATGCATGAGTCTTCATTTCTGGCTTGGAAAGTCATACCGCATTCATCATGGGTTGAGGTGACTCCTCACTTTGACCTCATATACTGTAGACCAGGGCTATTCAATTCCAGTCCTAGAGGGCTGATTCAAACGAATAGCTCGTTATAATGGCCCAATCGTTTGAATCAGGTGTGTTGGAGCATGGAGACATATAAAACATGCAGGGCAGCGGCCCTCCAGGACCAGGGTTGGGGAACCCTGCTTTACATGGCCTAACACAGACATAATAACACAATTGCAGATGATGATAAGGAAGGCTAGTCCATTGTTATAGAAAGACATGAAGGTACATTTGTAACTTACCTGCGCTGTTTAAAAGCCTGCCACTGCACCTTTGGCTGTGTGACTCACAAAGGACAGTTACAATGGCAACAAGCAACAAGTAGCCGAGCAATAGGTAAATGGAAAGGCATCAATAATGAATAAGACCCGGCTGCCTCTTTGAGTCCCAGTGAAAACCCGACTATGGCTTGCAGGCCCAGGTTTAGCCTAGATGCTGCTGTTTGTGTGTCCTGAACAGATTGTTTCCCTGTCTCCTGGTCCTGCAATTGAGCTATTGAGGAGGAGGAGGAAGAGAGAGAGAAAAAAAAAAAAGAATAAAAAAGGTCAACTGGATGTGAAGCTCCTATTATCAGCAATCTTGCCTGGCTTCCATAAGCAGCTTGTTTCTAAGCTGCAACCTAGCCAAGCATGAAGGGAATATAATTTCAGCCAATCTCCCGGTAGCACGGGTGCACAGAGAGACATTGTAGGCCAGCAAAATGGCCACAATAGACTCGCTGGCCGTATTGATAAAGATCTGCATAAGTAACGCTAGGATGGCAATGAAGGCGATTTTGGCCTCACTTTTGACTAGGCTGCTTCAAGGGTCTGGTCTCTGTCCCGTTGGAGAGTTTGTTGTACAGCTTGTCATGGTTAAAGATCTCAGATCTCAAATATCCTCAGCAGTTTTGCTGTTTATGTTTTGAAACAATGCTCTAGGGAGAAGAGAAGATAAGTGTGTGTGTGTGTGGGGGGGGGGGGGTAAATCTTATTATAGCTTGTTTCAATCAGAAAGTATATTACCGACACAAATGTGGGACTGTACCTTTTTAAAGTTATAGAATAGGTTTCAGTTTGTCAGCGAACAATGCATTACGTTTAGTTTATGTCACGTTGTCTACTGATGTAGCTTTGTTTGTATCACAAAGTCCAATGTTTCATTTGTCGTCTGCAGGTCTTTCAGTGTGACCATTTAAAATCTTCAGTCACATGTTAAAGTTGCTTTGTCAGTACCCCGTTAAGAAGTTAAACAACACACAGACACACAAATGTCTTACTAAATATAACAGCACTGCAACAATATTTAAATTATAGAGTGGAGGGAGACATGCACCTGTAGTCATTTGGATACATTGCATGCTGTCCTTTGCTGAAATAAAGCATTCTTCTGTAGTAATTAGTCGTGTTTTCGGGGAGAAAAGTGCCACCCAAAGCTCTTTCACTTCCACCTGAGCCATTGTGACACCACACCTGCCTCCAGCTTGTTGCCTGCTTGGCAGACTCACCTGATGAGATAATTTACTGACCGTGTGTGCGTGCCATGCAGTATGAATAGAAGATGAGGCCGTGCCAACCTCATCGTTTGACTATAGTTATTGTGGACTATTACAGTGTGTTTTTAAACAATGCACTCTTGTAATAAGCTCAACTGGATTCATTATTTTCATTACAAGGCTCTCACCTGACCTGATACAACATACCTGGAATTAATATTGTGCATGAAATAATGTATACGCTAAAATATATATCCTATATTCCATTTCAGTAATTAACATGCTGGGTTTAAACTTTTAAGAGCGAAAACTGTGTTAATATTTTTCTTTTAACCATCCCCAGTGTTTAAATTCTCAACCGAAATGTTTTCAACAGTCAATTTCTAATTTGGAAGAAAGACTAATTAATGCTTTGTTGCATAAAACCCGTTGAAATGTATATTACTTTAGGAAAAGGTGCTTGCACAGATTATCACAAACATCGAGATAGCTTTGAAGTTAAAAGTCAGACAAAACAGGGGGTGACTGTTATGGAATTCCATAAGAAGGTCTAGTGAAGATAAACACCAGCAATCTGTCAAATATCACTTAAAAGCTGTTGTAAAATGTTTTAGAGCTGTCTGCAGCTACATCTTTGTATTGTCTGAGTCAAAGGTAGCTTTTAGCATTTGTAGCAACAATACAGAGCCGATCTGGCTTTAAATCTACCACAAAACCTTAACATTAGGTGGCCTGGAGATGAAAAGTTAAAGAGACACACCTGAATTTGTGCACAGAATTGCCTTTGTTGTTCAAACCAGCATTACAAAAACGTTTGACTTAGAATAATGTATACGCCTCCCACACCCCCATTCTGAATGGCTTGCAGTCCTCTCTACTCCACAGACATCCAACATCCACACAACTTTAAGGCTCACACCCTTTTCTAATCCCCCCCGCACAGCCATCGTGAACAGGTGTCACGACCAGGAGCAGATATTTAGAGAATTAGGTTTACGATTTTAATATAATATTAGAATATTTGATTGTTTCTTGAAATATGCACGTTCTACCATTACTATCTTATTAAATTTAATAAAAATGATTTATACTGAGATGCACAAACCTTAATTGTGCAGTTGTCTACCAGGCATCACATTTTAAGAAATAAATATTTCTGTGAAAATGACACAGGCCAAGGACATTTTAAAGTTAATGATGTTCCTTCATTTATTAAGCTTTTGTAAATGATTTGTTCAACTCAAGTGAGGATTTCTTCTTTTTTTTTTGCTTTTGTAAAGTAAAAAGCATTTATGTCTGTTTGTGAGGTACTTTATATAATTTGTCTTTTGTATAAATCACATAATGCATATTAAGTTAATTTACATAGGAGTACAGTATAATTATAAACAAATAAAAGCCAAACAGAAGCTCTATTCAGCACCTATTGTTAGTTTTTTTTTTACATCTAAGCATTGCATAGTCTACAGTAAGGGATAAGAGTTTTGTATCACCACCATGGATAGAGAAAGATACTTCTAAGAGATGGAAAAACGTGTGTGTTATGCAAAGTATATAATTGGCCATGTGCGTACATGTTTTTGCATAGTATGAGGGAGGGGAAAACACACTTTCACATTGGCCTGTCGGGGGGGCTAATAGAATGCTGCTTTGCTTGAGGTGAGGAGAAGCAATGGCCATTTAATTAACCTCCCTTACCTCAATCTGCTCACAACAATTTTCCTTGCGTGACTTCCTTTAATAGTTTAATGACCTTGCTGTCAGTAAGACTGAGGAAGACCGAGGCAAGGTATGATTTAATTAAACCATATGTTTAAGAGTGTTACCATGGAGATTCAGAAACACTGGGGTTCCTGGGAGTACACTGTACTGACCTTGATATTGAGTTTTTTTTTAAAACAGCATCCGTGTGGAGTGCCGTGTAAATAATTAGACGGGGAACACAGAATAGAAGTGGCGTCTGAACAAAATGTTTGACGTTTGTGATGTTTTTAAGTGATAAGTAGTGCTGCATGTATCCACAATATGGTGCTAGTGGGCCTTTCTTAAAATGTACTATATGCCAGCTAATGACTTCATACGCAAAGTACCTTGGCGCATTTACTATTAAAGTGGCTTAGGGCTTATTGACTGCATTACTGAGTGATGATGTACCGGTAACCAAAGCCTTTGTTACTAACTGAGCCATTAAGAACAAGGGCTTTGGAAGTTCAGACTTGTCTATTTCCTCCGTACATTATTAACACACTATTTTAGATATAACCAGTTGTCTTGCATTAGCTACATTATGCAACCACAACCTCAGAAGCATGGCTTTATTCTGTTATGCGCATAACAAGCTAAAGGCTAAATGGTCTTGACGCCATTATCTATTCAACGCGACCATGTACACACAGTACAGTCCAGTTAAGGCGGGGCACCACCAGATTGTCAGCCCAGCTCGCTGTTTATGTTTTATACACAATGTAATGGTGTGCGGCTGAGGATAGAGAACCATTTTTGTCTAGGCATGCTGAAGAGGGATACGAGCCAATCCATACACCGGTGTGGGAGGGCCGTGCAGTTTCAAACCAAAACATTTTGGCATTGCTTGATTTCAACCACAAGGGGAATCATGGACACACACTTGAGGAGTGTCCCTTTATATCAAATAAAACAAAACCAATGTGCTGTGCTTTAGAGTACTCCAGTGTTCTACTGTATATCCTCCCGTTTTCTGGGGGCGGGGGGGGTTATGCTAGGTGCACGCTGGCCTATGGCTCGTCCCCACGTGTACTTGCACTCTGGAAGGGGACGCATCGTGGTCACCTGTGACAGCCCAGGCGAATGTCATACCCACCGATGCGGTTCTGATGAGAGTGAAATTACTTCATAATGGCAGGGGTGTTCCTGGGTTTATATAACGATATGATAATCCTCTTTTCACACAATGGTGATAATGATCATTATTATGGCAGGCGAGCAGGGGCCATGGAAACTGCTCGGAATAGAGACTTTGCAGCATAATCCTCCCGCCTGAAAGGTTAAATACGGATTTGAATATTATGACCCCCCCCCCCGCCTTCCTCTGAAAGCGATAGTGCCGTATTTGAAGCAAAATGTGCTCGTTGGGCATTTTACCTTGTTGAGGCACATGAGTGGCACACTCTAGCAGGGAAGACACACTTGCAGCACTGCTTTTTGCACAAGCGGTTGAAATGTTTCTAATCCCTAATAATGGGCTGAATTTGTCTCCCTATTTGAAGGGCTATTATGTTAGTCAAATACAGCAGAATTAGAGGTTACCAAAACTGTGGTTAAGTGGCTAGAAACTACTGTCAAGTTCACCTTGAGCAAGGCACAAATTTCATAGTCGCTTTTGTGGAAGATACTCCTGGTAAATAGTGGAAAAATGCATGTATAAAATGTAAGAAGGAAAAGTGGTCTAAACGTGTGTGTAATTTGAAGCATTGCAGTTCCCGTATATGTATTGATATATGGCAAAATGCTTGAATGAATATGAAATCAACTTAATAACAAAAGACAACAGCTTTAATTCACTAACAAGGAGGGTTATGTTTAGAAATTAGATAACTTCTCTTCAATGTACACTGTGTGCTATTAAACATATTGGAATTTTGTAAACACCAACTATTATATGGAATCAGAATATCTATTTCTTTCTTTTAATACTGATTGCCATATTCAACCAAATTGGCAGTGATTTTGCATTAGGTCAAATCAAAACTGATGTTATCAGAGGTACTGTAGCAAAAGGATTTACTGTGTTTTATAAATGATCAGTACCTGATATGTACCTGGAAATCAAGGCAATTTAAGCCATCGGAAAGAGTTTCACTTTAAAACTAATCACCTGTGTTCTCATTTTACGCAAGTGGCTTAAGTGTGGAAGGTTACATGATTTCATATTTAAAACACCCCATTTGAACTAGGGCATTTTCATATGTTGTGTGCGTGTGTATACAGTATGCATACAGTAATACCTGAGTCATCATTAATTCTCTTGTTTAATTAAGAGCAACTGTTTTAATTCTGCACTGCCCCCTCTGGCCAACATTACACACTACCCCTGTACCCATTTTGTCCAACATAAATATAGTCAGAAAAATACTGAAAGTGTTTTACACTACATAGATCAGATAGATAATTTAATTGTTATTTAGTAATCATTTTTAAATATAATGTGTTACTGAATAGTATTTATAGTGGCTCATAATTATGCAATTTGCAATGTTCATGGTATTGTACAGAATGTAGTAATTACTTCTACTACTTATTAACACGATAACCAAAGGATGGGATACTTATTCCTCCTTTTTCTAAACGAGGTAATGTGCGCCCAAACCCAAACACTATATTATTAAATTTATAAACAAAACAGTTTTAATATTTAATGCCTTTACAGTTTTATATTTAATTTATATGGCAAAGTAATCACATAATTGATAACGTTGCATAAAGCATGTTGTGTCTTCTCGGCTGAAACACTTTTTTCTCCTCTCCTAAGGTCCAGATTGTGGACTCTGATATCTGAAAAGGCCAGCGGTTGAGATGTACAGTGAAAGGCTAATCCCCCAACATTTACCGAATTGAACAACACATTATCTTAGACGAATCACCTTTTAGAAGGTATGATCTAAGGTGACAGGGGAAGTAAATAGGGCATGACATCGAGAGAAGGTAATATCTTAAATGGAGTGCTAACAAAAACAACAGACACAGATTGAGGCCACATGTTTGAGAAACATGGAAAGCTACCCATTTGTTCCCTCTGGTGAGCGCAAGCATACTGTGTGTGTGTGTATACCGTTTAAGACCACTGGCTTTATTAAACGAGTATAGAGGTGGACCAAATTATGTTTTAGACAATAAAATATATATAAATATATATTAAATAAATAAAATAATATATATATATATGTATATGTGTGTGTGTGTATATGTGTATATATATGTGTATGTATATGAATATGCGGTTTCCAGTTTATTTAATATGTAAAGCATGCAATTAATTGCAGTAACATTTTATAATCGTCTGACAGTCCTAATATAAAGTGTGTGTATATACACAGTGTGTATTTATACTGTATGTATCGGCCTTCAAAGTTCTCGTTTGAATATATGCTACTACCACCAAGATCAGCATATATGTATATGTGTATATCTGAATTTATCCATCCATCCATCCATCCTCATCCGCTTATCCAGAGTCGGGTCGCGGGGGCAGCAGCTCCAGCAGGGGACC
>JAODTR010000019.1:309498-325959 GCA_025399935.1 Amblyopsis rosae
TATATATATATATATATGTATGTATATATATATATATATTCAAATTGCCCAATAACCACTTAATGGAACTATTTTGCCATATGTTTTTCCTCTCCATGAACCATGTTACCGTTGACATTTTCAAACTTCCGTTGGCGTAACTCTGTTATTTCCATGGCTCTGGATCTGGACATGGTAAAACAGAGTTGGTGTCAATATTCAGAGGACAGTATTAATTTCCCAGGCATTGGCTGTGGGTGATTTTAAGTACTGTGATCAATAGACCTGTCAATATAATCAATATAATCAATACAACTACTTAACGTTAATTAGCATGTGGCCAATTGAGAGGTGTAGCTATGTCTGACAGACAATAGCAATTACAGCAAACAATAGCCATTCAATTAGGCTATAATTGTAAGTATGTGTGTTACCATTTATGGTATTACCAATTACGGGAAATAAAAACACTTACTGTATACGTTTGTAAAGTTTAAAGCATGTTCTCAACAATGGTGTAACAAATAGTATTTACACAACACACTAACATCAGATTTATGTGCATGTTTATTGCTCAGTTTGAATAAAGCTTATTGTTTCATGTATAGGGCTATTGTTTACAGTATACTGACAATAGTAAGACAACTGTGATATTACTTTCATTCTTCAGCTTTTGTTTTACGATGCACATTCATACAGAGAGAGGTGTTCCAGCAAAGATTCAGAATATGTCTTGGTCAGACAAAGGAAACTGTTGTATTGATCTTTATTTCAAGGTGAAACGGAAGTCAAACACACAATAAAAGGATTCAGGATCAAATCAGAAATATATTGACTGGTTAGGCGGGGGGAAGAAGGAGGGGTTGAAAACATGAGCCAAACATATAAATAAAGTCATTACCAGCGCTTAGAACAGAGGCGCCTGATTTCTCCTCTTTTATCCTGTGACAACAAAAAGCAAAGCAAAAAAAAAAAAGCGTCAGGAAAGGAAAGAGCTAACAAAAACAGAAAGAATTGCACAGAGGCTTTTCTTTTCTTTAAAATGCTGCATTAGGTCTTTTCCTGCAGTCAGTTTTCATAGTTCAAAGCTGGCAGTTCAATAAATAGCTGGAACTGGCACATCTCTGTTCTTGCAAAAAGAAATCAATGTTAATCCTATTACCGGCAGTTATCACCTAGCCCAGAAACGGTGGCGAGTGAGGGGAAAAAAACTGAGATGTCAAAGCGAGGGAATGGGGGGGGGGAAGGGAGGGAGGGAGGGAGGGAGGGAGAGAGAGAGACAGAAAGAGAGAGAGTCACCCTTCATTCACTTTCAAACACAGTTTTGATAATTTACTTCTGTAGAAGAAAGGTCGGGAGGGAGAGCGAGCTTCGGTTACCGGGAGTGTGTGTGTGCGTGTGTGCGTGCGCGTGTCTGTGGAGAGGGGGAGGTGGGCAGACAGGGGGGGTCCAGTGATGTATTCGCACATAATGCTCGGATCAGACCTTGCTGCTGTAAGCAAGATGTTTGAGGCACAAAAAACATCATTTTTGAAAAATGTTCACACCGCTTAGCAATCCTCTTCCTGGAGCGCCCTGACATCTGCCCTTTCTCCTGGTACCCCCTCCTCTCCTGCTCCCAATGCTCCCACTCCAGACCCTTTGGTTTGCTTTGGGTCTGAATGGTGGTGGTGGTGGTTGTGTGTGTGTGGGGGGGAGGGGGTGTATTGTGGGTTTGCTGTAAGGACACATGTATGCTAACTAAAGATAAAATATATAGGTACCTCGCTAGGCTTTGCGGAATCATTTATTTAAAAATCGGCCAATTAGGGTTATCAAAATAACAAATCAAATGTATCTGCTTGGCTTTATTTACTAGTTTATCTTTCTCTTTTGTGTAATTGTGTGTTTGTGCAGTTATTAGGTTTGTTTTATTTTTTTGCGTATTTATCTATTTATTTATGCTATGTCTTATTGTTAATGTATCTTTACAAGTGTGTTGGACAAATGGCAAAACACAAAAGAAGGTTAGCTTGATTGACTGCAAAATAGTTGTGCTAGAAATGTGGCTTGCTATAGCCTATACTCTATATTTAGTAAAAAAAAATAAACTAACAAAACCTCACACAACAGAACACAGTGCTCTTGAGGAGCGCATTTCTCAAATGAACACCCCAAAACCCTAGATTAGGCCTAATCACTGTCACCAGGAAGCAGAGTCAAACCCTCTCATAGGCGGATTAAGTCCTCTGCCGCTGTTGTGTTTATTGTTGTTGTGGAGAAATAATTACAGCTGAATCTCGTCAAAGCCAATTCAACTCTTGGCAGGCCACTGTCGTGCATTTTTTTTTATTATTCCACCACCTTTTTTTTTTCCCCTGTTCGTTTTCAAACAACAACCTGAGTTTCCCAGCATGAAACGTACAGATTAAGGTAGTTATATACAGTACAATGTGCTAATACTGGAGGGAAACTGAGGCAATCATGATACTGAGCGAAGTCTCTCAGCTTTCAACCACTGTTATTCCGGAAGAATGACAAAAATGCATATTGCTGACATTAGGCTTTCACCTTGACTTGACTGACTTTATATGAATTTATTTCCTGGTGCCATGTGAATGCATGTGACCCCATTCCATTCTAACCCACTCTGTATTCTTATAATAAATTAGATGGCAATGGAGGGGCTTTAACATGTAAAATAGCGGTGACACGCTAAATAATGAGACAGGCCAGAATTATGTGGCACTGGTGTGTGTGTGTGTGTGTGGGGGGGGCTCTGGGGTATTCCCAGGCCCCCAGAACTGGGCTGGGCCTCCTTGCTCAGTGCCTGGCCGCTCCGAGGGAATGTGGCAGGCTGTTAAAGAGGGCGGGGAGAACTGAATATGGAAATGGAATTAATATACCAACGCCCAAAGGTAGATTACACCGTGGCAACCCTAGTGGCCACGGCCCTCCCCCCCCCTCCCAAACACACACACACACACACACACATCCCTCAGCCCTCTCCCCCTAATGTGGGACGACCAACAAAAAGAAACGTTTTATTCATCATGGAAATTGGTGCTTTTATTACTCCCTTGTGGAATTTCAGATATATTATGCTGTTGTTGGTGTTTCTTTTTTATTCTTTTTTCCTTTTTTGTGTGTGTAGTAGGTCAGCTCTACTCCCAAGTACATCACGTTCCTCATTTTGTTTTGAGCGCGATATTTTGGGTTCTGTGGTAAAATTAATGATTCTCTGATAAGGAATGGAGACACTTTGGTTGTGCACAGCTACAGTATATTATCACTTAACTGTAACCATGGGAAACACAACGATGTCAAGGCGCACAGGCTTTATTTATTTAAATGTGCTGGTTTAAATGTTTGTCTGTCTGTGTGGGTAGGTTATTGTGGCTGTAAGGATCCATGTCAGCTTCAAGGTCTACAGTAAACTATGCTGTTTGACTGCTATTGTCAACTACCAGACAGGTGTAGCAGGTTTAATACTGGCGATTTTAGTTGGCAACAAACACGCTTATAAAACTCCTGTATAGCCACCATGGCTTTTTGTTGTCTGGTGGGGGAATAACTGATGAACCCTGTGTGTCCTTCATGTGACACAGACACCGCAATCCGAACTCGTCTCAGATTTGACTGTATACTGACAATTTTGCCATTGATCGATGACTGTTTAGCTCATTAGAAAATGTGCCAGAGTAAACTCAACCCATAGTGTTCTCTAAAAAA
Organism: Amblyopsis rosae; assembly: GCA_025399935.1. Taxonomy (NCBI): domain Eukaryota; kingdom Metazoa; phylum Chordata; class Actinopteri; order Percopsiformes; family Amblyopsidae; genus Amblyopsis; species Amblyopsis rosae. The sequence continues at coordinate 313,189 of JAODTR010000019.1, forward strand.
ATACCCGGCGCGAGGCAGAATGATAAAGCCCGCCTCGGAATTTGTAAGGAGGTGAAAAATGACCTTGTCCGCTGTGTTTTTACTTTTCTTGCTAACTTTCCCGTCTGGCTCAGACATTCCCGGATATAATGGGCGATATGTCATATGGGCACATGCTGGCCGGATTACATTTTTAATGGCTCCAAGGGTAGCTGCGCTGGCCATAAAAAAAATAAAAAAACCTGCCTCAATGGTATGAAAAAGGTTTTATTGCAAATACATTTCTGTTCTTCTCTCAGCAGATCGTCAGACAACCTGGACAGCGAAAAGCGCTGTGCCCCTTCACCGCTAACAGTTGAAATTAAAATACTGTCCATTTGAAATCAAGCTCAGAAAAGTGAATGTTGAAGTTGGTATGAGACAGATAAACGATCCGAGAGCAATCACTATTCCGGCACTGGTGTTACCATGCGAGACATAATTTCGACACTGACATTGAGTTATGAGTGTTGATTGTCGAGCAACATTATGTACACTGTTTGAGGCTACCCCGCCATAAACAACTCTGTCATTTTTAAGTAAGTATTGCCTTGCTTAGCAGGCACGTTTCGCTTGGTAGCAACACCTAATTTAGAAGCTTTTAAATCTTCTAAAGTGTTGTGGGGAGAAATGCCTGGTTGCAAATGTCTTTTTATTGAATGCTGACTCTGTAGTATTATAGGCTTGCAGATATGGTCGGTGTAATATGTCCCTATTACTTTATCTTGTAATAGTAAAGTGTATTAATTTTCCTTGCACCAGAAGAGTGTGTGTGAAGGGTTAGAATCAACTGTATTTGGGATTGGGAGCTATTTGCCACCAAACTCCAAACGTGGTTTTTCACGCAAGGGCTGCAGAAGATGAAATATATGTGGTGGTTGTGGGGGGACGTGCTTTCAATTGCTTTCCTTAAGTAGGCCTACAGGTTTATCAAAATCCATCGTGGAGAGAGGAATCCAGGTAATTAAAGAATTCTCTGTGAGTGGCAATCTTGGAATTGAAAGTCAGCCTGGTTGAGTTCCTTCATCCCCAAAGTATTCACCTTTTGTATGCGATTGTAGTTTTGCAGTTCTGCTTTGCAGCTATTGCAGTTAGTATGACGAGTCGCGTCGTGAAGGAGGTCAGGAGCCCGATACGCCCATTCTCAGCGGAGAAATATAAGATGCTGGCAGTGGCACAGTGTCAGACAAACATAAATGTCATACATACTGTATAGAAACAGACTGCTAGTATCTGTAAAGCTAATTCTTCATAATTGGATCTGGCTGTGCGTATTCACTGAAGCAATCAGCGGAGACATTTCCCCCCATGTGAGCCGTAGTATGTTGTTTCCATTTAAGCTGGTAGTGCGAACACTATGTGTATATGCAGTCGATATTATTTTCGTTGTCTTCGCAGTAGATATGGGCCGAGAGCTACGTTCAGCCATGAGGGAGGTTGGCGCCCCCCCTCCCCGCCATCCAGTGTGTAAATTTAAACATTGAACGTCTGAGAATTTGACAGCAGATGTTCGGAAAGTATGTTCATTTTCTTTATTGTTGAGAGGATAAAAAAAATAAATAATAAATAATCGTCCGTGTATTTCAGAGATTTGGACGTTGCATTCAGCCACAGCTACCTCTAATCCCGAGGTAGCATTTGGATAAATAAGCTAGCGCTTTATCTACAAATTGTGTTACGTTATTTCCATCATTGCTTTTTATGGCCCTTTCATCAAGACGTGCTGACTGAAAAACGCTGTATATTTGCTCTGATAAAACACTATACTGTAAGCTTGGCGGAAGACTAGCGGTGATCTCCCCAAGTTTGTAGCAGTGGCTCCTGATAATGCTTTCAGTAGCCTTCACGAGTGTTCCAGTCTCACACGGCACTTAAGTGTGATTAATAAGGTGTGTGTGTGTGTGTGTGTGTGTGTGTTGGGCGGTGCAGGCTGGGAGTTTAAGTCAAGATAAACGTGGAAATGACCCAGCAGTCACCAGCTTTTCCCTTTCGGCTAGTGCGAGGCGCCTAGCTCGAGAGCAGGAGAGCCTGTTATTTTATTTTAGTTTTTTATCAAGCCAAGGGCTCAGACCACCAGAGGATCTTGTGAAGGAAGGAAATTACTGGGTGCAAGCATTCACAATACCCCCGATTCCACCACCCCTACCCCCACCCCACACAGACCCCCGCCCTCATCTCCTTTCTCTTTCTCTCTCTGACTCAAACTCTCCTGTGCCTATGTTTATCAGGTTTTGGGGCACTGTATTTTGATGTCAATAAGCAATTTTTCTTGCCTGGTCTCTAGCTTGACCCCTTTAATCCATCAATATATTATTAGAGATAAAGTTTTGTGGACGCCTGCTGCAGTCACAAGATAAATGACATCTCTGAAGTCACGCATTAAAGACTAGATTAAGGCCTTGTGACTGTGTCTTCAGTGCTCATGTGTGCGCCTCTGTCCAACCTATCACACTAAGTGACAAGAAAGAAAAATGATGAACTGAGGCTGAAAAAGCAAAGAGATATTTCTTACACACACAGAGCGCCGTCTGTCTTCAGCCAGGATTAGGGCGCATTAGAGGCACGCTGGAGGACAGGAGAGGAGCAGAAAAGGAAACGACGGTTGGCGTTTGTGTATGTCTAGGCCAAATAAAAAGGGAATGTCCTCCCTCTATCCTAGTTTTAAAAGGAAACAGGCATTTTGTTTGAAAACAGTTCTGCATCTATTTTCCATTGCGCAGGTATGCCTAACTTTGAAACTGAACCTTGTTGTGTGTAGGGCTATTCACAAAGCCTATGTACTTTAAATGCTATTTACTTTCTACATGGTTCCATTCAGTATAAAGGCTTTAAGGACACTACACACCCATGGAATACACTTAACCTTGTTTAGGATAAATCACCATAATGATCATCCTATTTATACAATATTGTGAGATTAGGCCAAATATCCCCAAGACCCTATGTTTAATTATAGACCCGTAATACTGTATCTCTTCATAGTGCCACGGTCTCTCTCTCTCTCTCTCTCTCTCTCTCTCTCTCTCGTATTTACTGTATATACAGTAATGTATCTCCCTTCTTTATTCTCTTAAATAGTTGTAATGAAAATTTCTTCAAAAGGTGGATACATCCTCAGACGTCTAATAAATGCAAACATATTTTAATTATATGGATGTTCTATAGACTGTCATTCTTCCTATTTTAGCTGTTACTAAAATTCTAATTCTAATTCGCTAAAGCTGTGATGCATGCGGCTTAAAGGCATAGTCAGCTATTGTAAGGTAAATGCAAGCTAATACACTTTTTGTCAAATTCACCAAGTATCTCTTCGCATTTCGCTAGCTTACCGTTCTCTGTGCAAGTAGAAAAAAAATGTATACTTCTACACAGCGTTGGCTATGTATTAGGATCATAAACAAAGTGGCGAAAACCGCCCGTATCAAAAATTGTATTTGCTTTACAATGCATTTCGATGTGAGGCGGTGCCGCGGAGGACCGCGGAGCAATACTGTTTTGATTCGAGCTCGAAGTTAGCAAGAATTACTGACCCTGCCTTTAAAGCAAAAACGGTCAAAGCAACCCTCTGTACAGTCTACAGTATGGGTTCCCATGCTCGCTTTTACCCACCGTTAACCTAACAAATGGACCTTTAAAACCTCCGACTAATAGATGGGATTACAAAAATGAACTGACGGTGTTATAGCCCGAAGTCCCGACTAGCAGATAATTAAACGCATATCTGCACCACTTAGTGTAAAGTGGCACCAAGTGCTTAGAATATTTTCCATCTGTTCCGGCCTAGGCCACGGTCAATGAATGCGGGTGGGATTTGCGCCAGACTTAAATCTGGTTATCTGTAGTTCTCGGTTAATATGGCAGACCGGTGACAATGTCGTGACCGTGCAGCCGTTAGCAATATTTGAATTTTCCTTTCGGGTTTGAAAGTGGTGGCTGTGGTTTGTTCATGTGGAACGTCCTCAACCGACTAACTGCCTTCTGCTAGCATGCCGTTAGCATTGTGAGAGAGGCTTCTTATGTGAATATGGCCCTTTTGTTCAATATGTTATCCTCATCATCTACCCTGTCCGGTTTGCATCCTATGAACTTGTCAGCGAGTATTCTGTTTCGTTCTAGAGGGCAACTGTAAATGAGAAAAAGGCACACCGTTCTACGCTTTGTGGGAAGACATCCATCATCATATTTGGCCTCTAAAATCAATTAAACCCATTCATGTGAAGCCCAGCACAGAGTCAAGGCACCGGAAAGCAGATATCAGGCAGATTAACTCTTCAAATTCAGTGCAGTTTGTTTTTGTTAGCAAATCTAGATAAAATAGTCAAGGACTTAGTTTGAGGGGAAAGGGGCGGGGGGTCCAGTTTTTCTCCTTCAAATGGATTTTTGCATTTTCAATTTGTGTAATAATGAAACTAATCTAATTTAATGTTTTGTACCTTTTATGAAAAACAAGCTCCTTATGATCTTATGATCATGGCTCGACTGGCCTTTAATTCAGAACTGGCTCATGTTCTATACAGACCAATTTGTTTATTATTAACTTTCTTTTATGAACATATTCCTGTTTACTATCTCAAGAGGCTAGTCTCCACATCCTTTGACACAGAAGGCTCAGTCAGTCCACTGCAGGTGAAAATTGTTTACAGTATCATTCTTTCAAAAATTGGATTCTGAATCACATAATCTATCTTTCTTTATTTACTCAATTAACTTATTTACATACTTTTTATTTAATTAATAATACATGTCTGGAGGTAAGAGATTTTTATTTATTTAATAAAAAATAAATTTCTGAAGGTAAGATATTATTACTGCTTATACAACTTTGCAAGAATATGAATAAATTCAGATGATTATACATACAACATAATTGAGAAATAGGAATTCTGAGAGGTGATATCCTGGTATTTGTGTCCATAATGTGTTTGTGTAAAATCTTGTTTGCTATTTTGCCTTTTGGCCTGCCTTAAATCTCTGACTTTAATGAATTATTTCTTGTGTCCCCTTACAGTATGGTGTTAGCGATCCGATGTTGCATTACTTGTTTATCTTAAACCTTGACAAAAATCAACCCAATCACCGCTACTGCATATTCAAACAGCTGAACTGGGTGACTAGTTTATGTTACGGTAATTCCCTATTAAATACTGTGTGTGTATATATAATTATAAATTATAAAACAATATCGAAACAATTACTATTTAAGTATTTAACAAAAGATGTGATACCTTAGCAAATTGCCATGTCAGATGTAATTGCTTTGATAGATACCTGATGCCAAATGTTTTTCCCTTGATCATTCACCTAACAGTATGGGGTTCAGCACAAACTGCTTGTTCGCCTTGAGGGGCATTATACATTAACATTATCATTGGGTATGTACAGTATTTGTGTGTGCACCGGTGTGCACTTTCAAACAGCAGCGGTACAGCTTTCGCTGAGAGTAGTTTCCTCTTAACCTCTAAAGGGTTTTCATAATAAGCAAAGCATTAGTTCTGTTCTGATATGACGCATGTTTGCAGTAGATACAGCATGGAAATATCGTTTGAGGTTTTGTAACGCTGCATACTACCACTTTATTAGTTTATTCTCTTTTTGCCAGTGTGTTTTTTTTCTATCCTTTTTATACATGAACAGTTGTTGCGAGATACTTACAAATGAATGTGATGACATTTTAATAGCTGAGTGTTCTCAACCATAGACACACAATTGCTGCTCATTGAGTCTACTGGGCTGGGACCCCGTGGCATTATGAGTTATGTGACACCATCCCCCATAGGAGCCGACCGAAGCTATTTGCTTCTCCTCTCTGATTTGCACGGTCCTGTTGAGTGCATGATGGATCTGCAGTGATCAGTTAAAAGCACATTGATGGTAAACTAATGAATCAAAACCCGCATTAATCCAAACCAGGGTCCTCTTAGAAAGATGAATGTAGATGCAAAAACTGCACGCTAATGATGAAGTGCTAACAATTTGGTACCGGACAAGGCGAGGGGGAAAATTACACACTAGGGTTTCATGCATAATCTCAGAAGATATTAATATTTCGCTCCGCTTTCACGCCCCCCACTCAACACGGCTGCCTTTAGAGGCGTAATCAAATTTCATTACCGGCCAAACTGACGTGATTAAACAGAACAGACTCTGAGTTCAGGGGCGCGGGCCTGGGTCGCATGTTGGCTGTCACTCAAGAGATGTCCCCACCCCTTTCATCACTCACAAGTTCCCGCCCCCTGCCCCGGCTAAACCCAACGGCGCACAGATCCAAATCGACATTTCATGACCGGGCTCGCATCTTTGACCATACATTTAACTCCCCCGCTTGAGCCTTTATCCGTCAGTCAGTGCAGCCCTGTGGGAACGCCTTTGTGGAGATTCTGTCTCTCACAGCCGTCCCAAAACATTGTGGCTTCACGGAATGGCATCTGTTTTTTTTTCTGTTGTTGTTATCAGCCGTGATAACATTCCTTGTTGTCTGTTGGAAAAGAAGCACAGTCTTACCAACTGTAGTAGCGAAATATTCTCTATAGCGAATGGCTTAAATAAATCTAGAATATATCATGATCAATGTTTAAGGAGTGCGAGGGTGAAAAATACATTGTTATTCACAGTTTAGGTAATTCCAGCGACACCTACATTAAGTGGTATAGCGATTAGTTCAAAACAGAACTGCTACAGATTTACAAGGAATGCACTCAATTTGTTTTCTCACTTAGACACAATATTATAAAAACAAATTGAATGAGCATTAATTATTATTTCAGCCAGGACCACTATAGTCAAAATAAGTATTTTATTTTGCAAGGTATTTATATTTAGAGGTATGGCTCTGTTCCGGGCGCTCCCTGCCCTTCCATGCACATACAAGGAAAGCCCTTTCCATGCGCGTACATGGAAAGCCCAAGGCAGGGAGAGCAGCAAAATGACTATTTGGAATAGCCTGTAGGCACCTGCCTATAGCCTGGTAACTGTGCCCACTATGCGTCAGTTTGGATACAAGCATTAAATTAATTGATTATTAAAACATCTGTTTGCTGTCTTGTCTGCTAGTTCCCTGTGTTCCAGCCTTTTGGAATAACTTCATGTTTATTGTGCCCGGCCTTTGTGTCATAGGTTTGGGTCCTTACCAGTCCTCCTCCATTACAATATCGGTGCTTAGTTATTTTGTTATTCAGTGTTCCGTTATTAAAGAGTATAGGATCCATTGCAACGCAGGAACATAACTCTTCACGGTTCCAGAAAAACGAGCTGAATGTCGTGTTCAGTTGTGAAACTCTGTGCATTAGTGCTTGAATGTACGCACGTCCGCCTCCACCCTTGACTTTTGCGTAGCGCCACCCGCTTATGGCTGCACAATTAATTTCTTTCGGACTTTCGCCATTTTTCTGCATGTCAACCTTTCTGCCCAGCGAAGTTGCAGGCGTCTCTGCCTGGAAGGTGGTTTGAGGGAAAGGGGGAGGGGGGAGGGGTGGGGGGTTGATTTCACTCTGCCGGCAGGCTCCTTTGACCTCCCCAGTCTTCTGCAATCTCTTATATTGTGTTTTTCCTCAGGATTGCTGCTACCCCTTTGCCAGTGACCCCTTTACGATTCTTCCATTTCTGTTTTTCTTTATTAACTTTTTTTTCCCCATGCAAGATCATACGTGAAGCCTCCCGTGAATGCATGTGACGCAGAATGAAAAGGATATTATATTTTCTTTGTGTCTGTCATTTTCTTTCTATCTCCCATATGACTTCTTAATCCATCTGAATGCATAGAAGATAATGTTTTGGGCGAAATAACATAAGAGGAAAGATAGACTCCCAAGGACCAATATCTTTATTGCTTGGAGGATAAACGGATTATGTCAGCCATTTTCTGCCGCTGACAGCTTTTCTTATTAACCGATTTTATTTTTAATCTGCTGAGGAAGAAATGCGGTTTTATGTCACAATAAAACGCTGGTCACATCTAATGCTGCCCTCAAACAAACAGATTTCTCAAAGCATCGTTGGGAAATTCAGAATAACTTTAAAGAGGGTTTTTAGGGAAACCGGGGAGGGGGTACTTCATCCACAAGCTTGTTCGACTGAGGAGTAAAATATTTTAAAGTCCTTCACAGTTGTATTCGCCATTTTAATATTTCTTTCTTTATTTTGCTGATCTCCAAAACACACACAAAAACTGTGTGTGTGTGTGTGTGGGCTGCCAGTTCATCCATGTGGGGCTGAAAATGGGATACTCAAAAAAGCGAATACAACCAACCAAAGCCTCACACACAGTAGCCTACAACAATAAGCCTCCTTACTATAAGAACCTAGATACAAATGAAACATAACAAACTAAGGTGTAGTAGTAACTGAACAAAACCTAAGGTGTAGTAGTAACTCTAACACCAATATATGCTTACATTAGTAATCACAATTATTAGTTCCTAAACCTTCTTTCTTGCGGCCATCGTTGAAGGTCCAATAAGCAGTTTACGCTCACAGAAGCAGCTGTATATTGTGACCTGCATTATAATAGGTGGTGTGTATAATAAAATGGCTTATACTCTATGATTTGAATCTCATGTCAGGATAAATCATTGAACAATTACAGCATTTGCAATAATACATTTGTTTACACTGTTATGAATGCAAAATGTATGCTTGTTTTTTTTGGCCTAAAATATTGCTTAGTGCTATAATAATAGATACTAATGTCATTAGTCAATATATCATCAAGGGACCTATCTCAGGTGTTCATCCTCTCAGTTAAAAGTGCAGGAGATTTTGGGGTAAAAGGAAACCATCTTACCAGATTCATATGAAGAGGTGTGTGTGTGTTAGGGAGCTATCATTAACCCCAGGGCTAGCAAACGCTCTCTGCGCTCTCATTTCATGCCCATGATCTGAGGGTGTGAATTAGCCATCGCCCCGGGCCACCCAACTTAGTTACCGGCTGGACAACATGAAAGAAATACACACACAGAGCCGCATAAAGAATCCGCTCAAAGCTCCCTGTCCACCAAACCCCCCCACCCCACCCCAACCCCCCTCCCCAAACGATGCCTCCTCCCGAGGGACCTGATCGGGGTGGAGACACGTGTCATGTCTATAATGGAGAAGTGGCAGGTTCACCTTTTGCCGGGGCTAGGAGGTTTACGACAAGAACATTTTTTAGGATTTGCTTGGTTCACATACTGAATGAAGCGCTAACGTTAGTGGAAACACATACATAAACTGGCTTTTCGGTACACCATGGGGGAGTTAGCAAAGCTTTTAAGGCTAACTAGCCTTCAAATGTACAATATGTTCTGTCGGTACATTTACGTATGGTATTTGTCTGCTGCACCTGTTGAAGACATCAATATATATATGTATCGGTACATATTCGATGCTTAGAACTGGGGATTTGTGTTTATAAATACTCACACATTTAGAGTTATATTATCCCACAGTATTTGCAGAGAAAGCCACCAGACTATTAGCACAGATTTGATGGAAATGTGTTTGTCCTGCCATACATAACTACATTCACTTAACCCATGTGACCAGAAAGGAAATGGAATTTCATAGTGTTACTCAACATAGTTATTTATTTATTTATTTATTTATTTATTTTTTTTAAAGAAAAATATCGGAGGAGTTATAAATGGATGTGGTTTGTATACCATATTTGCCAGATGATGGAATAACATTGAGGCAGATACTGTTTACTGTTGGTAGAGTAATACTGACATTAGCACAGATTTGTAGCCGGGCAAATGCTATTAAGTTTGCTAAACTCCTCTCAAATATCCCCGACTCCATAGTGACAGATTGTGTTGCAATATAAACAAGGTTTTATATACTTATTCGAATATATATTTATATTGTCAGTACAGTATCGAAAGACATCTTGCATACTTGACTCATTTTCAACAATCTTCAACGTTTTTACATAAATATAGATGAATACAATGACTAGATTACTTAAAAAAAAATACGAGGTATTGAGGTATGTTTACAAAGGTGATGCTTTTCAACACAATTGTCTGTCTCTACAGCAACTAATGTTAATTACTACAGAACTACTGAAGAAATACGAAAATGGCTATAAGACTACCACTATCATCAAATGAGTGTAATTTCGTGTGGGTGCAGGGCAAGTTTGTATTTGCATTTAACAAAAGATTTAACAGTTTATTTCAAGTTAATTATTTCGTTCATTGTTCAGTGCCCTTTAAATAGCAGTTAGTCAATGTCAGAGCTGTGGCTGATCACCTCAGCTCTTGCGTTAGCCCACAGCAGTTCTCCACAATGCTCTTGTGGTGGTAGCTGGAGCACAGTCTTCTCCATAACCGTGCTGGGGCGCTCCTTTTAAGAAGCAGCCCCTATGGCCTGTTATGCAAATCAGCCTATGAGAACCAGGATGAGAACAGGGGTTGCCCTTTTCAAGTATTCACAGAATGTGCCGTCATCGGACGCATGCGCTTCTATCGCCGCGACTGATCGCTGTGCATGCATTTAATTCTGCTAGCATTTAATTGCACTATGATATTCTCCAACAGCAGACGTTGGTTATTTGACATAAATGTTGACTTGCTATGGATATTATTGCTGGGAGCAATATGCACATTAGTAAATCATTGCTAATTACAAAATCTGAAAGTATTTTTCCTTTTTTTTTTTTCTCATTTGACTGAATTGGCCCCCTCAACTATAACTTACAATAGTAATTTCCATTTATTCATAATGCATTTCTCAAACAGGGCCAGTGCAATTCGTGTTTACTTACAACACATGACACTATTTGTTAATTTAACCACTTTAAAATGAAAATAAAACTCACTATTCAGCAGTGACGATCTGTCTTATCTCTAAAAAGAAAAGTGAGTTGTGTTGTGAAAACATTTTCTGAATTAGTCAGGAGAGATTTGGTTCCTATCACTAATAACAATCCTTCTCATTCCTTCTCAGACTTTCAGATGTTTGCATATCATTTGTGTTTTTAATTGGTGAAGTTTGATTAAACCCAGCCCCTAGTGTTGAAAGGCATTAGGCAACGCCATATGTTTAGTTGCGCGCAGATACCAATTCCATAATCATTTTGCCTGTTGACTACGTTGCCTTTTCACTACACAGCTTTGATTGCATCTGCCCCAACTTAAATGACGCCCTGTGAGTTCTCAGTTCATTGCTGTGACCTTTAATCTACAATTTACAGAATGCTTCCCTCTATCATGGTTGTCAGTTTGAAATGTCTAATCTCTTGTGAAAAGTCTTTACAAGGGCTGCTGGATTACTGTGTGATAATTAATCATATTCAGATGCATGAAAACAAATTTTGTTTACATATTTGTGATCACTTTAAACGAGGGGAAGAAGGTGTAGTTTAGGTGAGGTGTTTATGATATTATTTAAAAGAAATAAGTGATTGAAGCAGACATGACATGAACAGGGACATTTGTCTGTTATTAAACTGGGTTTCTTTGTTAATATGATTTTTTGTGTGTGTGACATGATTCATTTTTGTACACAGATTTTGGGTAGATATCGACTTGGAAATAAATATTTATGTAATCAAATCAAAACAGTTATTTGATTCCCTGAGCATATCATTTATTTGTTCAAATGTTAGTGAAATTGTAATATTAAAGACTCCACATATATTATTAATAATATAATATTAAAAAACAATCCTTGTATCACGCAAGGAATACGGGCAAGTTTTTTTTCTTCACAATTTACAGTACAAGGCTGGCTTGGTGAAATGCCATTTACTCTGGTTGTCTCCCCTTAACGTCGTGCACTCCTTCACTCCTTAAATCGAAATGTATGGACCTCTGTGCTGTATTTAGTATTTAGTGTTCAGTTTCCTGTAATGTTTATTTCTATAGCGCCTTTATAGACAAGGGGCCATTTGTCCCCTTGACATGAAAAGAAACAACACATTAAAAATAAGGTACAAATACAATACAAATTAAGAAAAACACCGTCATAATAAATAAAGAAATAAAAAGCTTTTTTTTTTTAAAATGTATATTTAGATGATTTTTAAAAGTGCCCACAGAATCAATTTCTCTCAAGGCTGACAGTTCCATAGCCTTGGAACCACTGTGCCAAAAGCATGGTCACCTCTTCTTTTAAAACCAGTCCTGGGAACAGTCAATAGGCCGTGGCCAGAGACCCACCAGATATGTGTGCATGTAAAAGGTTCAAGCTGTATGAGGGAGCTTGATCGTTCAACGCTCTGCACGTCAAGACTAATATTATAAAACTCTTGAGACCAATAGGAGGCCAGTGCAATGCCTTAAGCAAAGGGCTGATGTGTCATCTCCCACTGGTCAGAGTCAATAACCTAGCAGCAGCATTTTGAACCACTTGCAGTCGGTCCACATGTATCCTGGTATTATGTGGTGTGCTGTATACTTGTATTAATGACCCCTCAGCAAAACCCTGTAGCATTTGGTGAGAGAATGGACACTGATTGGAAGTTAAAATGAATTTGGCCATTATTGGAAAGGGTGTCCTAATTTCTAAAGTCAGCATAGCATAAGGCTAATGTCACAAGCGTAAACCACAGCAGTGGCATGGGCAGACGGGTGTCTTTGCAGACTCTGTAGCAGAGCCATTATTGGAAAGGGTTATTCTTTGGCTGAGGCGAGCCATAGTTCTGTTTCTTCTTTGAAAAGGAAACATTCTCTTCTAAAGAGGAAGGAAAAAACGTTTCACTTTTCAATTTGGGGGGGGGGGGGGGGGGGGGGGGGGGGGGGGGGGGGGGGGGGGGGGGGGGGGGGGGGGGGGGGG